>JXCR01140947.1:3766-15517 GCA_002079205.1 Phalaenopsis hybrid cultivar
ACCGATGACGTTTTCAGTGATAACTTAACTCTACATAATCACATTAAAATGACATTGCCTCATGGAATCAACTACATAGTAGATCGTAAAATGTTTACAAAAGAGCAAAGAAATGCTAGCAAAGCGGGTGGAGAACAACCAAGGTGGTTTAGTTGCCAAAGCATCAACAAATGCTTGCTTTCCTTGATAGAATTAGGTCTCTCTTGCTCAGTTTCATCTCCAAAAGAAAGGCCTTCCATGAAAGATGTTACTGCAAAATTACATGCAATCCGAGTTTCTTATGTACCTTCAATCTGATGAAAAAGATATGTTCTTCAAGAAAAGCTAGTATGTGGAAGCAACAACTTTTTGTTGTTTGTGTTTTTAAAATTAGTTTCAATATGCGACGAAGTATATGTAGGAAGATGCATGTGGATAGACATAGCTTATTTCTCTTTTGTAAGGCTTGCGTCATCAAGATACTTTTATACTAAAATTTTGTAGAAAATAATAATTAAATGAAATTAAATTTCATTTTTTTTTAAAAAAATTTGTTTGATTATTCAAAGATTTTAGACATAGAAATTGTGTAAAATTTATGATTACTTTGTTATGCAACAACTAAAGTCGATACCATCACCTTATTAGAAGCAGACCGAANGAAACTTATCTTTCTTAACAACTTGAATCTTTCATTTAATAATCTTGAAGGTGAGGTGCCATATGAAGGTGTCTTTGCAAATTCCTCAAAAATATCTATCATTGGAAATGAAAAACTATGCGGTGGAATTCTATCACTTCATTTGCCAAAATGTGTTGCCAAATCATCCTCAACAAAATTTCATCTTGTCATCAAAATTTTATCCCCTATTCTTATTATTGTAATTATGTTATTCATCCTTTTGTTGTGCTATATTGTGCTTTATAGAAGAAAAAAGAAAAATGATTTAAGAAATGCATCTATTTTATCTTTAAGCCCTCCATTTCCAAAAATTTCCTATGCAAAATTAGCTGAAGCTACAAATGCTTTCTCCACTACACACCTAGTAGGATGTGGAAGATATGGCTCTGTTTATGCAGGCAACTTAAGAGACTACGATGCTACTGTGGCTATTAAAGTATTTAACCTTGAGGTTCATGGAGCTTTGAAGAGTTTTACATATGAATGCGATGCATTAAGAAACATACGACACCGTAATCTTGTACGAGTCATTAGTTCATGCTCGAGCATTGATATTCAAGGCAATGAGTTTAAGGCTTTGATCTTCGAATTCATGCCAAAGGGAAACTTAGACACGTGGCTCCACCAAGAACATGAGGTTGATGAAAATGACGTTCTCTCTTTGGAAAAAAGATTAACTATTTCCATCAATGTTGCAGAAGCTTTGGAGTATCTTCACCACAGTTGCGAACCACCAATCATTCACGGTGACATAAAGCCAAGTAACATTCTACTGGACAATAGTATTATTGCACATGTGGGTGATTTTGGACTCTCAAGAATGCTTTATGAGAATTTGAACATATGCTTCAAGATTCTTTCAACCAAAGTGGCATTAAAGGAACTATTGGCTATATTGCCCCAGGTGATGTGATGATTCTTCCTCTCAACGTTAAAATTAATCATGTCATTTCCTCTCAAAGATTTATGGTATTTTAAGGACATATTTTCTCAAAACATATATTTACATTTTATCTACAGAGTATGGTGAAGTAGCTCCCCTGTCTCCATCTGCGGATGTTTATAGTTTTGGAATAGTATTACTAGAGATGCTTATTGGAAGAAGGCCTACCGATGACGTTTTCAGTGATAACTTAACTCTACATAATCACATTAAAATGATATTGCCTCAAGGAATCAAATACATAGTAGATCTTAAAATGTTTAGAAAAGAGCAAAGAGATGCTAGCGAAGGGGGTGGAGAAAACCCAAGATGGTTTAGTTGCCAAAGCACCAACAAATGCTTACTTTCCCTTGCAGAATTGGGTCTCTCTTGCTCAGTTTCATCCCCAAAAGAAAGGCCTTCCATGAAAGAGGTTACCGCAAAATTAAATGCAATTGGTGCTTCTTACTTACCTTCAATCTGATCAAAATGATATGTTCTTGAAGAAAAGCTATTATGTGGAGGCAACAACTTTTAGTTGTTTGTCTTTTTAATATTAGTTTCAATATGTGATGAAATATGTGTAGGAAGATGCATGATGATATACAAAGCAATTTATCAATGACTTGCAATTTTTTTCTTTTAAAAACTTTCAAACATTGCCTTCAACTATTATAAAAAAAACATCTACATTGAACTTGGGCTTTAGAAAAATTTATTTTTCTCTTAAAATAATAATAATTTGTAAATAACTTTAACAAGAAATTATTTCTAAGATATTTCATGACAATAAATTTTTCAACTAAACTAAAAAACATAAAAATTTAAAAATTTTCAGTGTCAACTTATTTGATTTTCATGGGGAAAAGTGTTAAATAAATTTTGACTTTAAAATAAATTCAATTGTTAGAAGAAGCAACAATTTTTTTATTAGAAATTCATGAATGAATGCATGCGTGTTTTCCCTCACTTTCTCACTTTCTTACTAGATAGATCATAAATCTAAAACCTAAACAACAACAACTTTTACTTATATGGCATTTTACATATGCTTGAAAAGGTGTATTTCTATTTCTAAAAGTTATAATTGTGATATTTTTTCTGTGATACCAATATTTGGGTGGTATAAATGTAAGAACAGTAAACTGGTTTAGGTGTTAGATATGTAGATGCACAGGAATTCCTGCTGTCTCATGGCCAATAACTGGATGCTCCAAGTTCTTGATCTCAGCTACAACCTTCACCAGCCATTCTCTCCTTATTGCAAGCTTTCTATGTCCTTGAAAATCGTTTGGAGGGGCCGATGCCACTAGAGATTGGTAGTAGCCTTCGTCGGCTAAAATTCTTTAATGTTGCTGAGAACAGCATGTCAGGTGACATTCCATCTTCATTCTACAACATATCATCACTGTGCAGAATTTCATTATCAATGAATCACTTCTTTGGTGAGATTTTGGTTGATATTGCCAAAGCTTTCCAAACCTTGAAATTTTTTGTTTTATATGCTGGAATCAATTTATTGATTCGATTGTTCCGGCTTTTCAAAATGGTACAAGCCTTGTGTCTTTGTGCAGTAGCAAAAATAACTTCACAGGAGTGGTGCCATTATAAGTTGGAAGAATGTATAAACTCAAAGTCTTCGATATTGAATGTAATAAGCTTGAAGCAAGTGATGCACAAGAGTGGAGATTTTTTGAGTCATTAACTAATTGCTGCAAATTAGAAATTTTGTACACCTCTCCTACGAACTTCAAATAATCGCAATAGGATCTAGTTATATCTCTGGAAGAATCCCTGAACTCGAAAGGTACACAGATTTAATTGGACTAGGAATGGAAAGAAATTATTTGAGAGGACCTATACCTGAGAGCAATGGAAAGCTTGGATGACTACAATTTTTGACTCTTCACGGAAATAGTCTGACTGGAATTATTCCTTACTCCATAAAAAATCTCACAAGACATAGCACATTGGAGTTAGCATTTAATCAGTTAACAGACTCTATACCTTCAAGCATTAAAAATCTTCAAATGCTAGCCGCTCTAGAATTCGGCCATAATAGTTGAGTGGCTTGATTCCCACCCTTTCAATTATTTTGGATCTATCTTATAAGTCCTTCACAGGGAATCTACCATTAGAAGTTGGTCACTCATTGAACCTCATGTTACTTGATTTTTCTAATAATAATTTGAGTGGAGGATGCCAATGTCACTTGGAAATTGCCAATTTTTGACTAAATTATATATGGACCACAATTTATTTCATGGCTCCATTCCTATTTCTCTAGAAAACTTGAAAAATCTTGAAACACTAGAGTTATTGTTATGGTATGACTCATATACCATTTAGGGACAGACACTGGATCGAAGCGGAGCGGAAGAATCTGTCCAAATTGGGAAGTTACGTGGGTTGAGGTGCGGGGGCAAAGCCCCACGGTATGACACAGGCGTAATGTAGTAATTACATATTGTGCCTAGGGTTTACTCCTGGGGTTATAAATAGGCCTGTTAGTAACCCCAGGAGGTATCCTCTTTTCTGAATATTGAAAGGAACTCGCCGCTCTACTCCCGAGGACGTAGACATCTTTGCCGAACCTCGTTAAATCTTTGTGTTCTTCTGGATTTGTGTCGTTACTATTTTCTTCGCCCTAATTTTCTCAACAAGTGGTATCAGAGCGAGGTTCGAGGGGAGGAAGAAAATTTTTATCGGCGCAAAAAGAAGTTCAGCGGCGAGATTTTATGAATCAAAGCGAAGGTTCTCGGACTCCGTGATCTCTGTCGAAGGAACGAGTTCGCGGATGGGAAGGAGCAGAGGATCGCGACGTTCTGCGGAAGGAGGATCGCGACGTTCTGCGAAAGGAACGAGTTCGCGGACGGGAAGGAGCGGAGGATCGCGACGTTCTGCAGAAGGAGGATCGCGGCGTTCTGCGGAAGGAACGAGTTCGCGAATGGGAAGGAGCGGAGGATCGCGACATTCTGCGAAAGGAATGAGTTTGCGGATGTAGAAGCACTGTTCTTGTTGATGGATCACGTGCTCGTAGGAAGGGAACAGTGCTTGGGCGGAATAGGCGGGATCCAGAAAAGGCAAGGAGCGGAGGGCAATAAAATAATTCAGCAGTTAGAACAATCTACCTTAGTAAGGATTTTCTTCAGAAAATTGTTCAGCAGGTCTCACTACCCCTGAAAGGTTGATTTAAGATGTTTACCAGATGCTTGAAACTTGATATTTCAATCATTAAATTGAGAAAAATAGTGGGAGGTACAGGAGTGGTTTCTTTTTATCTATTTTTTCAAATGAAATAAACTGCCTTAGCACTTAATTCATGCATGTATCTTTGTTGTTGATGCGTGCTAGAAAATTCACGGCGATAGAGTAACAAACTATCGTCTTAACGTTGTATTAAAGTTCAACACACACATAGATGAAAGAGAAACAAGCGATGACGACTCCATAAGTTTTTTCGTGAAAAACCCGTAAGGGAAAAACCACGGGGCCTGACATAGTTGCGGAAATCCACTATTGAATGATGATTATAGAAATCTCTTATTCCATAGACAGAAAATGGTAACTATGCTCATTAGATTACAACGGCGACTGACGACGTCTGGTTGGTGGTGATTGATGGTGGTTAGTGGTGGTCGATGACGGTTGGCAGAGGTCGACTACGGTAGGCGGTGGTCGACGACAGTCGGCGGTGGTCGATGACAGTCGGCAGTGGCCTTCGGAGGTCGGCGGTGGCCTTAGGCGATCGACGGTGGTCGACGATGGAGGTCAGCGGTGGTCGACGACGATCGACGGTGATGCTGAGCTGCAGCTCCTCCTTAAGGCCTCAGCCTCTAAACTTCAGCTTCCCCTCATGTGAGGGGTGGGGTCTATTTATATTGTTCTGGGTGCAATTAATGCAGAAATATCAACTATTTTGAGCAGACGGTACAGAGAGTTTCCTTTGATCATGCGGCGTTTAATGGACATTTGAGTGCTTTAACAAAGTCAGAATTGAGTGATCTTATGCTTGTTGGATTTGTCTTGTCGAGACGCTCAATTCAAGTATAAACTTGTTATTGTCGACATCTGTTTTGATCTTCAAAATGTGTCCAGAAATCTTCCAAGGATGGTATAATGACTTGATCTAAGCTTGATTTGACTCGGATTAGACTAGTTTTTATATCATTAGGTCTTTATCATCGAGCCGGTCAGTTTGACTAAAAGTTTGATGAAATCAGAGCTCTGGATGAATTTTTACCAAGATTTGAACTTTTCTTGCTCAAAATATCATCTTAGGATCTGTGTCATGTCTCGAGATTTGTGTCGGATGAAAATTTGTTGGTGGCGTATCAGTTGTGAATCACTCTTTTGTTACAATTGTATTTTTTTTTAAATTTTTTGGGTTGGATCTCTTGGCAGTGGAGGATACATCAAAAATTTTTTTTGGGTTGAATCTCTTGCACTTAAACAGTGGAGTTATTGATAATCTCTTGTATGATTTGGATTATTCTAATTTGTGATAAAACATATGAATAAAATTAGTAACTTTAAAAATGTATTTATATTATGTTTGATCATTCTTATAATTTTCACATATTCGATTAATTAATAAATTGTCATAGAAATGGATGAAATTTGGCTATCACATAAATATTATATTTGTTAAATTTAAAAATTATTTGGAAATATAGACATGAAAACAAAAACTGAGTCACATCTTCTGAGACGTGAAGTGTCCACATGATGTGATCAATGCAAGTCGTTAGCAATTTGCATTAAATGTTAAATTGACTGAGGAGTCGTCGCATATTATTCCTAGTCAACATGAATAATGCAAATGCATTAATTTAGGACCACCCTAACTTTGAAAGCAACTCTAAAGACCTGTAAAGACCAAATACTCATCATTGGTTAAAATATTCTGAAGTATATGCACTAACGCCCTTCAAATTCATCAAAATGTGCACACCGTTTGAGATTGTTGTGCGATTTGGCCTAAAATAAATCAAATTACCCTCTTGTACGCTGGCCTGCATGCTAAATGCTCAAATCACTTGAACTGAGAAAGCTACTGAGTTAAAATTAAAAAAAACACAAAAAAATTATTTAAAATAGTATTTATTCACCGCTTGATCATTCATAAGTTTTTCATGTTTGATGAGTAAATAAATTATCATAGAAATTAATGAAATTTGATTTTTGTATAAATTTTATATTGTTAATCGTAATTAATAACATATCTTAAAAATTATATGGAATGATAGATTTAAAAAGCAAAGAAAATAAAAAAAGTAAATAGCCACTTTTCTTCATAAAACAATATAAAAAAAAAGGTAGGTCACCATCATTTCATTCAGAAATGGCCAAGAAAGAAACTTCAACATATTGTGACTGCACTAATTATGTCGTTGACTGGAATTCCATTACTTTTGTAATTAACAGTGTTTTAAGTACTATGTATTCAATTATCCCTTCTTTTTATAAATTCAAGAAGGCAGAGGTGGCGAAGTAGCTCTCTTTCTCCTATGTTTCTTGGAATATATCACTGGAATATATCACTGTTATTCAATGGTGGAAATTATTAGTGTCATCAAACTCTTAATTATTCTCTTCTCTGTCTGTTTATCTTCCAAACAATTGTTAGCAATCGGTAGAAATAATACAGACTACAAATCACTCATTGCGTTCAAGAAGCAGTTTCTAAAGCAAAGCGATGTGAATNACCACTTTTCTTCATAAAACATTATATAAAAAAAAAGGTAGGTCACCATCATTTCATTCAGAAATGACCAAGAAAGAAACTTAAACATATTGTGTGACTCCACAAATGCACTAATTATGTCGTTGACTGGAATTCCATTACTTCTGTAATTAACAGTGTTTTAAGTACTATGTATTCAATTATCCCTTCTTTTTATAAATTCAAGAAGATAGAGGTNCTTGTTAGATCCTATGTTTCTTGGAATATATCACTGCTATTCAATGGTGGAAATTATTAGTGTCATCAGACTCTTAATTATTCTNATAGAGGTGGCGAAGTAGCTCTCTTTCTCCTATGTTTCTTGGAATATATCACTGCTATTCAATGGTGGAAATTATTAGTGTCTTCAAACTCTTAATTATTCTCTTCTCTGTCTGTTTATCTTCCAAACAATTGTTAGCAATTGGTAGAAATAATACAGACTACAAATCACTCATTGCGTTCAAGAAGCAGTTTCTAAAGCAAAGCGATGTGAATTCTTCTACCATTTTCTCGAGCTCATGGAATGCCACTAACCACTTTTGCTCATGGGAAGGGGTCACATGTGGCTACAAGCACCGCGATAGAGTCACAGCTCTGGATCTCCGTTCTGTCGGTTTGGTCGGTCCTCTTCCTCCTTCCATATTGAATCTCACCTTCCTAAGAAGGCTTGATCTCAGCTTCAATAGGCTCTATGGTGAGATCCCTCCAATTCTGGCTTGCTTACCACGACTACAACATCTTAACTTGAGCTTTAACTCATTTNCCGGCCCTCTTCCTCCTTCCATATTGAATCTCACCTTCTTGAGAAGGCTTGATCTCAGCTTCAATAGGCTCTATGGTGAGATCCCTCCAATTTTGGCTTGCTTACCACGACNGTGGAGACATTGATGTTATTCTGAGGATGAATCATAGCTCTGTTCTCCAAGTTTTGGACCTTGATAGCAACCATATGATCACAGGAAAAATACCTCTTGTTATCAACTCTTTTTCGCCACTCAAATACCTCAGTATCTCTAATAACGACATCATTGGGACCATCCCACCTTCACTTACCAATCTATCCTTCTTGGAAAGTTTTTATGCCCTCTCTAACCATCTGGAGGGAGGCATCCCACTAGAGATTGGTGTTCTTCATAATTTAAAAGACTTTAATGTGGCTGATAATAAACTTACAGGTAATATTCCTTCTCCTTTCTACAACCTATCATCACTACAAAGAGTTTCAGTGACAACTAACCACTTCTCTGGTTACATTTCAACTAATATTGCCCAAGCTTTTCCAAACCTTGTATTCTTTTTTTTTGGTGACAATAATTTCATTGGTTCACTTAATAAAGTTCTTCAAAATGTGACCAGCTTAGTCCGTGTGGACATTGCCAAAAATAATTTCACAGGAGTGGTGCCACCAGACCTTGGAAAAATGAATAATCTTATACGCCTGAATATGGCATATAACCAACTTGAAGCAAATGATGCAAAGGAATGGAGATTTCTTGATTCATTAACAAATTGCACCAGTTTACAAGTTTTAGGTCTTGATCATAATAACCTCCGTGGAAGGCTTCCGAAATCTTTTGGGAACCTCTCTATTGAGCTTCAAATAATAACATTAGGATCTAATCACATTTTAGGAAGAATCCCTTTTGAACTTGATAGGTATACCAATCTAATTTCTTTAGGGATGGAGAGAAATCTTTTGAAAGGTTCTATACCTGAGACCATTGGAATGCTTGGAAGGCTACAATTTTTAACATTGGATGGGAATGTTCTTACGGGAACTATTCCTTACTCCTTAGAAAATCTCACAAGACTTAACCAGTTATTTTTAAGATCTAATCAATTAACAGGCCATATACCTTCAGGCCTAAAAAACCTCCAGCTTCTCACTATGTTGGATCTGAGTTATAACAATCTAATTGGTTGGATTCCGAGAGAAATTTTTTTCATTCCTTCCCTTTCAGTTTTTTTGGATTTGTCTTATAACTCTTTGATTGGGTCTCTACCACTAGAGGTTGGTCTTCTAATAAATCTTGTCTACCTTGATTTTTCTAATAATAATTTGAGAGGAGAAATTCCAAAAACACTTGGAAGTTGTCAATCATTGCTTGAATTATATATGGATTACAACTTCTTCCAAGGCCCCATCCCTATTTCTCTAAGTAGTGTGAAGAGTCTTGAAATACTAGACCTTTCACATAATAATTTATCTGGTGTTATTCCTCAGTTTCTACAAAAACTTATCTTTCTTAACAACTTGAATCTATCATTTAATAATCTTGAAGGGGAGGTGCCATATGAAGGTGTCTTTGCAAATTCCTCAGAAATATCTCTTATTGGAAATAAAAAACTATGTGGTGGAATTCTATCACTTCATTTGCCAAAATGTGTTGCCAAATCATCGTCAACAAAAGTGTATCATTTAATCAAAATTTTATCCCCTGTTCTTATCATTGTAGTTTTGTTATTCATCCTTTTGTTGTGCTCTACTTTTCTTTATAGAAGAAAAAAGAAAAATGATTTAAGAAATGCATCNCTGAGACGTGAAGTGAAGTATCCACATGACGTGACCAATGCAAGTTTTTAGCCATTTACATTAAATGTTAAGTTGACAGAGGAGTCGTCGCACATTATTACAAATGAATAATACAAAGGCATTAATTTAAGACCACCCAAACTTTGAGCAACTTTAAAGAAGACCTGTAAAGACCAAATATTCGTCAATGGTTAAAATATTCTGAAGTATATGCACTAACGCCCTTCAAATTCATCAAAATGTGCACACCGTTTGAGATTGTTGTGCGATTTGGCCTAAAATAAATCAAATTACCATCTTGTACGCTGACCTGCATGCTAAATGATCAAATCACTTAAGCTGAGAAAGCTACTGAGTTAAAATTAAAAAATAACACAAAAAAAATATTTAAAATAGTATTTATTCACCGCTTGATCATTCATAAGTTTTTCATGTTTGATGAGTAAATAAATTATCATAGAAATTAATGAAATTTGATTTTTGTATAAATTTTATATTGTTAATCGTAATTAATAACATATCTTAAAAATTATATGGAATGATAGATTTAAAAAGCAAAGAAAATAAAAAAGTGGATAGCCACTTTTCTTCATAAAACATTATANGCTAAATAAATTTTGACTTTAAAATAATTTTTTTATTAGAAATTCATGAAGGAATACATGGGTGTTTCCCTCACTTTCTTACTAGATACATCATAAATCTAAAACCTAAGCAACAACTTTTACTTATATGACATTTTACATATGCCTGAAAAGGTGTATTTCAATTTCTAAAAGTTATAATTGTGATATTTTTTCTGTGATACCAAAATTTGGGTGGTATAAATGTAAGAAACAGTCAACTGGTTTAGGTGCTAGATATGTAGATGCATAGGAATTCCTGCTGTTCTCATGGCCAACAACTGAATGCTCCAAGTTCTTGATCTCAGCTACAACCTTCACTAGCCAATCTCTCCTTATTGCAAGCTTTCTATGTCTTTGAAAATGGTTTGGAGCTACCGATCCCACTAGAGATTGGTGGTAGCCTTCGTCAGCTAAAATTCTCTAATGTTGGAGAGAACTTCTTGTCAGGTGACATCCCATCTTCATTCTACAACATATCATCACTACAGAATTTCATGATCAATGAATCGCTTCGTTGGTGAGATTTCGGTTGATATTGCCAAAGCTTTCAAAACCTGAATTTTTTTTTTTATTTGCTCGAATCAATTTATAGGTTCGATTGTTCGAGCTTTTCAAAATGTTACAAGCCTTGTGTATTTGTGCAGTAGCAAAAATAACTTCACAGGAGTGGTGCCATTATATGTTGCAAGTGTTAAACTGGAAATAATTCAAGACCATTAATTGTCATAATTCAAGGGCATTAATTGCCCTGATATGGTGTAATTAATATTGCTTCCATAGGCTGATGTTTAGGCTTAATTTCTGCTCTCAATTTACTGTTTTTCCTATTCTAAATCTTAGAATATTTGTATAAATACCACCCATCTTTGTACTAATGAGAATTAAGAAATACAAATATCTTCTTCAATTTTTCAGAGCCTAAAATTTCCCGCTCGTAATCTCTGCCCTGTCCTCGAGCCTGAGCCGATCGAGCTCTGTTTCCTCCCCCGCTGCGATCGAGCTCTTTTTCCTCCCGCTCGTTCTGTCTCCCGTTCGCGACTCAATCCGAAATTTTGTCCTCCCGTCCGTTCTGTCTCCCGCTCGCTCAGTCTCCCGTTCGCGACTCAATCTTCTGCAACTCTGTCTCCCGCTGCGATCGAGCTCTGTTTCCTCCCGCTCGCTCTGTCTCCCGTTCGCGACTCAATCCGAAACTTCCGTCTCCTCTACTGCTGCAAGCCGCACGTGATCCACCTCGCCGCGAACCACCTCAACGCGATTCCTCGCTGCGATCGAGCTCTGTCT
>JXCR01140948.1:4873-32625 GCA_002079205.1 Phalaenopsis hybrid cultivar
TCTTCTCTATTCCTAAACCTGTCAAGCCTAAGAAAATGTAAAATGGAACAGCTTTCTCGTAAATGGACACATCATGTTACTACTGTACTGTTCTTTGGCTTTGGGCTTTGGTCGTTATGGGAAGCATTCACAGGAGACGGGTATGCTTAATTACTATCCTTCTGATTGTTGTCAGTTAGCTAATATTGCTTTTATTTATTTGTTTGTTTGTTTTTTTGGTTAGGGAATCTCAAGAATTGGCGGAGGTAGAAGCAAAGCTGGTTAGGACATGCCCTTACCTAGTAATCCCTTGTTGATAAATTTACTTTTTGTTAACATATTTTGTATTTTCATTTTAATTTTTCAGAATGCTGACTGGAAGACTGGAACTGCTGGATCCAAAGGAACTTCTAAGGTTTGTTCATAGTAATAGAGTCCTTTGACTAATTTTTAATCCACTACCTCCATCATTCATTGTTTTGCGAGTAGCCCCTTTTGTGAGGAAAACATTTTAAGTTTATGCAAAGCGACTACGATAAGCTATAAGTAAGAAAAAAAAGAGATTATGCACACATGGTGAACACCAAAATTTATGTGGCTCTATAAATTTTTGATTTTGTGTACTAGAGAGGAGAGAATTTGAATGCACTAAACATGAAGCCCCAATTTTCTCGAGGCAAAGTATATGAACTGGATGTCTCATTTGTTTGATCGACGTTAGAAGTCATATATTGGAAAATGATGTTATATTTATCATTTCTTTGGGCGTAGTTAAAAGTTGACATTTATTTTAAGCTTTTTAAATCTTCATAAAACCTTTCCAACAGTTGTTTTCATTTTCACACTCAAAATGAACGAAAATTACATCATTTCTTTCTAAAATTGTTTTATATTAACGAGCAACCGAATGAGATCTAAGATAGATGATAAAGGAAATTGCAGTAAATTAAAGTAAATAATTACTATTTTGAAAGTTCCTCGAAAGGGTTTCTTTATCTGTTTTCTGGATTCAGCTTGAAAATTCTTATGGAATGATATTTTTGGTTTGCTTAATTAATACTCAAAACTAAAAAAAATGAATTTTTTGACATCCTTTTCTCTTTCTTCTCTCTTATTTAATATCCCTTATATTTTACCAGAAACAAAATAATTTTTCTCACAGGCCTTTGCCACCTATTTTCAAGTCGACCCATGATTCTCTTAGCCCATAAATAATTTTTCCTTTATTTAAGGAGGTGGTTTTATATTCAAATCATATNGGCCTTTGCCACCTATTTTCAAGTTGACCCATGATTCTCTTAGCCCATAAATAATTTTTCCTTTATTTAAGGAGGTGGTTTTATATTCAAATCATATTTAATTTTGCGCTAAAGTTTTCCCAAACAAAAATAATTCTAATAATCTTTTAAATTAAAAGTTTAGGGAAAAATAATTTTTTAAATTTCTAATAACCTCCTATGTTAAATTTGTGCATATCCAAGAAAATGAGGTCAACCTTAGTAACAAAACTTTCCTTGGCTTAATAATGCGATAAGAATCTTGATCTTTATATCTCCTTTTCAAGTTGAGCACTCTAAGCTCTTGAATCCCTCGAGTGCTTGACAGTGCATGATTTCATAAAGCTTATGTGAGATCTTTAAAACAAATTTTTGCACACCAAAATGTATCCATAACTATAAAAAGTGCATATCACTAAATATTTGTACTCTGGCGGGTATCCATTTGCTCAGTGCTATTGATAATTGGATAGAATATGCTAGGCCAGTTAGATTTTTTTCCTTTTATTAAACTTTAAAGGAGGTTGTTTGAAATTCAAATTATATTTAAATTTGAGCTAAAGTTATCCAAAACAATNACTTAGTAACAAAACTTTTCTTGGCTTAATAATGCGATAAGAATCTTGATCTTTATATCTCCTTTCCAAGTTGAGCACTCTAAGCTCTTGAATCCCTGGAGTGCTTGACAGTGCATGATTTCATAAAGCTTATGTGAGAGCTTTAAAGCACATTTTTGCACACCAAAATGTATCCATAACTATAAAAAGTGCATATCACTAAATATTTGTACTCCGGCGGGTATCTATTTGCTCAGTGCTATTGATAATTGGATAGAATATGCTAGGCCAGTTTGATTTTTTTCCTTTTATTAAACTTTAAAGGAAGTTGTTTGAAATTCAAATTATATTTAAATTTGAGCTAAAGTTATCCAAAACAATAGTTAATTTAATAATATTNTGTTGTTTTCATTTTCACACTCAAAATGAACGAAAATTATGTCATTTCTTTCTAAACTTGTTTTATATTGACGAGCAACCGAATGAGATCTAAGATAGATGATAAAGGAAATTGCAGTAAATTAAAGTAAATAATTACTATTTTGAAAGTTCCTCGAAAGGGTTTCTTTATCTGTTTTCTGGATTCAGCTTGAAAATTCTTATGGAATGATATTTTTGGTTTGCTTAATTAATACTCAAAACTAACAAAAATGAATTTTTTGACATCCTTTTCTCTTTCTTCTCTCTTATTTAATATCCCTTATATTTTACCAGAAACAAAATAATTTTTCTCACTAGCCCAAGCCTTTGCCACCTATTTTCAAGTCGACCCATGATTCTCTTAGCCCATCAATAATTTTTCCTTTATTTAAGGAGGTGGTTTTATTTTCAAATCATATTTAATTTTGAGCTAAATTTTTCCCAAACAAAAATTATTCTAATAATCTTTTATATTAAAAGTTTAGGGAAAAATAATTTTTTAAATTTCTAATAACCTCCTTTGTTAAATTTGTGCATATCCAAGAAAATGGGGTCAACCTTAGTAACAAAACTTTCCTTGTCTTAATAATGCGATAAGAATCTTGATCTTTATATCCTTTTCAAGTTAAGCACTCTAAGCTCTTGAATCCCTGGAGTGCTTGACAGTGCATGAGTTGATAAAGCTTATGTGAGATCTTTACAACGCATTTTTGCACACCAAAATGTATCCATAACTATAAAAAGTGCATATCACTAAATATTTGTACTCTGGCGGGTATCTATTTGCTCAGTGTTATTGATAATTGGATAGAATATGCTAGGCCAGTTTGATTTTTTTCCTTCTATTAAACTTTAAAGGAGGTTGTTTGAAATTCAAATTATATTTAAATTTGAGCTAAAGTTATCC
Source organism: Phalaenopsis hybrid cultivar (assembly GCA_002079205.1). Taxonomy (NCBI): domain Eukaryota; kingdom Viridiplantae; phylum Streptophyta; class Magnoliopsida; order Asparagales; family Orchidaceae; genus Phalaenopsis; species Phalaenopsis hybrid cultivar. Next base: position 8,014 of record JXCR01140948.1, read on the forward strand.
AAAACAATAGTTAATTTAATAATATTTTAACTAATAGGTTTATTATAAAACAATTTTTTAATTTTCTAATAACCTCCTAATTTAAATTTGTGCATATCCAAGAAAATGGACTCGATGTTAGTATGAATAAAACTTTCCATGGCTTAATAATGTGATAAGAATCTTGATCTTTTTTTAACTCCTCAAGTTGAGCACTCTAAGCTCTTGAATCCCTGAAGCGCTGAACAGTGCATGATTTCATAAAGCTTATAAGTGATCTCTAAAACACATTTTGGCACACTAAAATATATCCATAACTAAAAAATTGCATATCACTAAATATTTGTATTCCATAGTGCGCATTTATTTGCTCAGTGCTATGGATACTTGGATAGAATATGCAAGGCAAGTTTGATTTATTTGATAATATCATGGCTTTATTTTGTTCTTGTATCTATCTTATAGCCAAGAAGTTAATCCTTTTATACTTTCTCAAATTATGATACTCAACCAATTAATAAAATTTAAGCAGAACCACTCAAAGTTGCACGAGTCCATTGACTTTATTTAACCTTGACAATCAAAGTATCTTTGTAGACACTATGGACTTAAACATTCCTTAAAGATGTTAGACTTTTCTTTCAGATTTGGCGCATTTCTAATTGTTGAAATTACTTGGGGATGAACTTGCTTCTTCCATTATTCACAAATAAGGTACATATATATAGGGAAACCAATCCTTATAACAAACTTATAAAACATATCTCACCTAAATTATGAAAGGAAATAATTCTGAATAAAAAATAGGAAAAACAGAAAATAGGAATGGAATAAATCATTCAAAGGTTCCTAAGATATCCCAATTAAATCGTTCAAGATTTGGAGGTGGTGGCCGACCTATATGAGACTTGAGAGAGGTAAATATGGAAAGAACTAAATCTTCTCAGGTTTCCACACTAACTTTGGCTAATGTCTTTATCAAACCATCTTGTGTCATCAACTTGATCTGCCAAAATCAACTGTGTTGCTCACAACATTATTTTGATGTCATGTAGACATAGCCACCAAAGCATGACTTACAAGTGGAAAACGAATCCATATTAAGACATTTGGTTTTAGTTGGATATAAATTTATTGATTATTATGATTAACTTTAATAGTTACCAAAATAACATCACTTACATTTAAGCCGAGTTAATTCATGACAATGTTAGCATTTGATGACTTGCCCTTCTTATGGTTATCATTTGTATGTTGCTCATTTAGTAGTCACATCAATATTGCTTAGAATATGAACAATGGAATTGAATGCATTCAAATGCAATTGAATAGACATAAATTTTTTTGCAATAGAACAAATGAATCTTTAATACCAATGTTTATTAGATAGATTTTGCTATTGTATAAAGAGACTTTATTTGAAGCCACGATCTTCTGCGCGACTGTTTCTTTGAAGACATCAATGAAGATTTATCAGCCAAATTATTCAATTGGCAAGACAAATTTTCAGCCATTTGGGCGTCTCTTCTTCATTCATCATCTTGGGCATATTTGTATACCCCATTAGAGCCTTTGCAAGTCCTTGGCAGACAAGAAAACCATGCATCTTGTTTATCTAAAATTTAAAATTTTCGAACTCATCAAAATTTTCTATCTCAAAGTTCATAGCTATTTTACTTCATATAATCCTCGCTTTGATATCAATCTTTAGGAATAATGTCCAACTTCTATCCCAAAATATCACTAGGAACTAATATTATGAGCCACGAACTATAGTCAAGAAGAAACGCGAGAGTTGTGTACAAATAAAGGTTCTTTACATTAACAAGAAGCCACAAACTTGTGCAAATAAGAAAATATGAGAACACCTCATTACTAGAACAAAAAAGGTAAATCTAAAACATGTCAATAGAAATTAAAAGAAAACAAGTCAAGATATACAATAAAGAAAGTCAATTATGATAATACATCATTACTCAAAAGAAGGATGACTTCTTTCCTCTTTATTGATTTGGCTCAAATTCTTTGGCGTAGATGCTTTAGGTTTATCAAAATGGTACTATAACCTCACACAAATGAATGCTCTAACTTGCTCCTTTTTCTCCTTTCTACATTTTATTTCCCTGAACTACTTTTTTCTTCAAAAAACCTTCCAATCACCAACGTTGAAAGCTTCAGCTGCAAATTGATAGTGTTACCGAGAAATCTTCACCTAAATCCAATTCAAGTTCAAATTTGACATATTAAAGTCATCCAAATAAATAAATTATGCTAACAAATTTTGTAATCATTTATTTTTAGTCAATTTGTTATTCTCCTAACAACTTCCTATTTTAATTTTTTGCATATCGAAATTGAATTATTAAGTTCTACTTAATAACATCATCAGTAAAGCTAGTTTAATCTCATCTAAAGATCCTTTCACTTTCACCCTTTCTTCTTACTGCATGGTTGTTGATTTGTAAGCTGTGTTGCCTGTGAGGGCTCAGTGTATGTAAAGTAGAGTTTATTCATGCCTTAACATGAAGTAACTTAACATTACGCTTACTGATTGTCAGTAATTCCATAAAAATATTGAATGAAGGATTATTAAACTATTGGAAGATTTGCATACATACCGCTCAATTCCTATTTTTTTACATATCTAACACCAAAACGTCCCGTTTACATTTATGTGAACTTATGCATGCAAGAAAAGATGTATTTGACTTTTGAAAGTTAATATAGTGGTATTTTTAATATGATATGAACGATTTGGGTGATATAAATGTAATAGGGAAAATATAGGTATTACATAAATATATAGTAATTGGGCGGTGTGCACGTAAATGCTGCTAAACTATTTTATGCAACAAATATGTTGCAGTAGGCCAATTGGCTTGATTCAATGTATAGAAAGAGTTTTTACTTTCTTAGTACCTCCAGAACCGTTTGTGTGTGTTGATCAACTGTGAAAGCAAACTAAGAACTTCAAAGCTAAAAAATTTTAGTTGCAGTGCCATGCCTGACTAATTTGTTATAGTTCACCTATTGGAGATATTCAATCAACATAGTCTATCAATGACGATTAGCAAGGTATTTTAATAGCAACTTCATTTTTTTTTCCGATTTTTCATGCAGGATAATGATGACTCGAAGAAACAGCAGACAAGATTTCTGACACAATTGTTCTCACCAATCTTTTTGAAGGCGAGTTTTTCAATTGAGTAAATATCAAAATAGTCCTTTGATTGTTTACATTAGGCCATTTTAGTCCCCGAGTATCTTGAAATACCAATTTAATCTCCTATTCTCTTTAAATTGGGGCAGAAAAGTTCTCCACGGGGACTATTTCAGCCAATACTAAAAGACATTGGAGTTTAGATTGATACTTTTATAGACCCTAGGACTAAAATGGCTATCTACAAATAATAAGAAAACTATTTTGACACTTTTCATGTTTTTCTATTTTAGAGCACAGTATCATTTAACTTGCCACCATCTTTCTCATGTTTGAATTTAATGCCACTTTCGCTCGCAGGCATTTTCCATTACTTTCTTTGGTGAGTGGGGTGACAAGAGTCAGGTAAGCCTTGGTAGTTTATTTTTCAGAAATAAAGTTGGTTTAAGTTTTCCCAATCAAATTAAAGCTGTTGGATTTGGTTTAAAAAGTGCAAAATAAACTTCAATTGATTCTGTATGTATTGCACTAATCTTAAAGTATATTCAATTTCCTTAATACTTATCATAATCCAAATTTTAATAGAATATCTTGACCCATTTTTTCTTCATCTTCTTTTATTTTTCTCTTTTACATAAACAAACTCTTTCCTTTGTACATTCTCTCAGATTGCTACAATCGGTCTTGCTTCCGATATGGATCCGTTCGGCGTAGTCCTTGGTGGCATCATGTATGCATGAACTATAACTATATATATATATATATTCCATTTTTGAATTTCATAGCATTTGTATTGTTAGGGATATCTCACATGAGATCTTTGTTCCAGAGGACAAGCCATATGCACCACAGCTGCTGTTTTAGGAGGAAAGAGTTTGGCCACCCAGATTTCCGAAAAGATGGTAAAGAGTCTTTCTTTAAACTCACAATCAAATTTAGAGAAATTTACATACATGCTTCTCAATTGTTATGTATTTACATCTCCAGCACCAGAGTTGATATTTACATTTATAACATTTTGGTACTACAAACAAACACATGCATCGAAAGGTGTATTACAGTCTTATAAAGTTAGTGATAATAATATTTTTGATGTAATGCCATAACATATGAAAGTTAGATATGTAAATATATAAAATTAAGTACAGGTTTCATCATCAACTCAAGTTCTTTATTAAAATTTCAGGTTTCTCTGTCCAGCGGAGTGCTCTTCTTAGTGTTCGGTNAAGTTGATATTTACATTTATAACATTTTGGTACGACAAACAAACACCTGCATCGAAAGGTGTATTGCAGTCTTATAAAGTTAGTAATAATAATATTTTTGATGTAATGTCATAACATATGAAAGTTAGATATGTAAATATATAAAATTAGGTACAGGTTTGATCATCAACTCAAGTTCTTTATTAAAATTTCAGGTTTCTCTGTCCAGCGGAGTGCTCTTCTTAGTGTTCGGTTTCCAGTCCTTCCTCGCCTCTGCAGCAGAGTTATGATCCCAGATTTAGCCAATTAAGGTTCTGATTTATATCTTATCTAGTTCTGAATATTGAATGAAAATGTTCTTCCTCATCATCATTATTAGCCTTATACCAATTTCTCAAAAAAATAAAATTAAATTAAAATAAATTCTCGTTTAAATAAAAAATATATAAATTCAGGGTTAGAATCAGTTGTTTTTAGTTACAGAAAACTAATTTTATATGNTAAATCAAAATAAAGTAAAATAAATTCTAGTTTAAATAAAAAATATATAAATTCAGGGTTAGAATCAGTTGTTTTTAGTTACAGAAAACTAATTTTATATGCTGATTAACTTAATTATAAAACTTTTAATGGATCATAGAGATAGTTTGAAGTTTGTGAATGCACTGTAACTTCTTTTATGTTTATTCATTTGGTTCTCTCCACTGTTGCTTTTCTGTCTTGCAAATGTTCTCTCCAGATTTTCAGCTTAGATTTTGAATACTTTGGAAAAAAATTAGATCATTAAAATTTGCAATATCTTTGTTTTGCTTTGATATTTTTGTAAATAACTTAATGTTTTTTGAATAAATATTTTTATAATTTATGAATTTGTTTGTTAATTGAATTAACGTGCTGTCATATTTTTGAAATCGAATTTAAATAAATAGTCTATTTTGTAAATGCATTAAGGCTAAGGGTAGGTCTAGGGCTGTCAAAAAAGCTCGTTGTTCGCGAACAGTTCGCGTTCGGTTCGTCAATGAGTTTGTGTTCGATTCGTTCGATAAGTAAACATGACGAATGTGAACAAATCTTTTTTTCTTTCGGTTAGTTAAACTAACCAAACACGAACAGTGATGCGTTCGTTCGTGTTCGAATCGTTATTGTTTGAAATNTTAAGTAAACATGACGAATGTGAACAAATCTTTTTTTTTTCGGTTAGTTAAACGAATCAAACACGAACAGTGATGCGTTCATTCGTGTTCGAATCGTTATTGTTTGAAATATAAAATAATTAAAATAATTATATATAAAAAAGTTATGATATTTAAAAAAAATTAAATTTTAGAAATTATAATATATAATAAATTAATAATAATAATATATTAATATACTATATTAGTAATATACTAATATAGATATTATATATTTATATAATATAAGTTATATAATTAATATAATATTATATATATATATAAGAGTGTCAAACTGGCTCATCGTTCGCGAACAACTCGTGTTTGGCTCGTTCATTAAGAAACGAATAGGAACAGTGATTTCACAAAGATTTTCGAACACAATCTTATTTCAAACAAACTAAATTTCAAGCGAATCGAACATGAATACAAGTTATGTTCGGTTCGTTTACACCCCTAGTTAGGTTTTAGGCAATTCTGTAAATCATATTCCAAGGCTTAGGGCTTTTTCGAGATCAATTCTATTTTTGTTTTTTCCTTTATTTTTAAAAACATTTATTTAATGCGTTTTTAATTAACTGTCTTAATATCAGTTACCTGTCATTTTGACATCAGCAGTTCAAATTATATAATCTTTAAATAAAGCTCTTGAGTCCACACTCAATCGACTTAAAAAATCCATTTTTAACGCCAGACATACAAATATAGTAATGCCTCAGGATAAGTCACTTTTATTTTTTATTTATAATTTATTATTATTATTTTATTTTATTTATATTTTGATTTAAAACATAATTATCTTAGTTCTTAAATACATTATTATGCATCATGAGCTAATAATGAATTTAACAAAAATGAAAACATAAGTGAAATAAAAAAATGCAGAGGAAAGAAAGAATGTGATAAGGGGTCAAAACGGCTCGTTTCGAAGAAGCTTGTTTTTTATTTGCTCGTTAAGTTAACAAGTCGGACACGAATAATTTTTTTGTGCTGTTTAAAAGAACCGAACATAAACAAAGATTGCTTTGGCTCTAAATAATTAAATTATTATTATTATTATATATAATACATTTGTAATGTTTTTAAGAAAACTAATTGATTATAAAGCTATATAGATTTATAATCAAATAAATTATTAATTAAAGAAATAGAGTAACAATATATTAAATTATATTTAAATAGTTTTAATATAAATAATAAGATTTAAATCTCGTCCAAATTTTTAATATCCTGCGGTTGTGTGACTAGAGTTGTCAAAATGACTTTTTATTTGTGAATGTGACTAGAGTTGTCAAAATGACTTTTTATTTGTGAACAATTTTTTTTTTCAACTCTCAAAGAAAATGAGTAGAACACAAACATTTTTTTTTTTTTTTTTTTTAAATATAAACGNGAACGACTTTTTTTTTAACTCGCAAAGAAAGAGGTGAACAAAAACAGTGATATGTTTTAATGAGCTGAATATGAGCTTTAATTCGACTCGCTGGTGTTTGGCTTGTTTACACCCCTAAATGTGTTGATATTTTTCTAACATCGGAGAATTCTTAATAACTTCATTTGTATCTAATATTTTTTAGTGTCATGTTTCAAAAAAATGGCAAAATATAGTCGCACTCATGTCAATCAAGCATGTTTAATTCCCATGATATCATTACAAGCAAAAAAAGTTTTTTTTGTTATGTTTCTGAGTTATAATTTTCAAACATTTATCTTTTATTCTCTTATAATAAATGATATAAATTAACGAGTTCATAATAAANCATCATTACAAGCAAAAAAATAATTTTTTTTTTGTTATGTTTCTAAGTTATAATTTTCAAACATTTATCTTTTATTCTCTTATAATAAATGATATAAATTAACGAGTTCATAATAAAAAAATTGATAATTTAAAGTTAGATCTCCAATTTAATTTTTTTTCTCAGTAGTGAATTCTATTTACAGGTTAAGTCTTATCAGATTTGTACACCTTAAATACATTATCATGAATCTCGAAGAGATTTTAGATTGAAAAAATAAGCATAGTCAATGATAGCCATCAAAAGTCAAATGTCACATTTAACATGCGCCCACATGATCCAATGCCCCCCTAAAAGTGTACAAAATCTACCAAACTATAGCCTCTTAGGATAAAGGTCAGAACATACCTAACCAACGAGAGGGATCTACCAAACTCGTCAAAATAACACTACACATCATCTTATAAAAAACCTCAAGGTCTGTTAAGATTATTTAAGTGCTCAAAACAATGCCAACACATATCTCCTCAGTGGACCTTCTGTTGAAGGGCTGAGACTATTTGTCGGATTATCGTAACGTGTCATCCGCCCGACATCCTAATCTCATATTGGCAAAAGAAACCTCACTTAAGGGGTCGATAACTGATACTCAAATCAATGNGTTAAAGTCAGATTTCCAATTTATTTTTTTATTAGTAGTGAATTCCATTTACAGGTTAAGTCTTATCAGATTTGTACACCTTAAATACATTATCATGAATCTCGAAGAGATCTTAGATTGAAAAGTAAGCATGGTCAAAGATAACCATCAAAAGTCAAATGTCACATTTAACATCCGCCCACATGATACAATGCCAATGCCCCCCTAAAAGTGTACAAATCTACCAAACTACAACCTCTTAGGATAAAGGTCAGAATATACCTAACCAACGAGAGGGATCTACCAGACTCGTCAAAATAACACTACACATCATCTTATAAAAAACCTTAAGGTCTGTTAAGATTATTAAAGTGCCCAAAACAATGCCAACACATATCTCCTCAGTGGACTTTCTGTTGAAGGGCTAAGACTAGTCGGATTATCGTAACGTGTCATCCGTCCGACATCCTAATCTCATATTGGCAAAAGAAACCTCACTTAAGGGGTCGATAACTGATACTCAAATCAATGGAGCCAGCCGAACAAAATTTGGCGGCCGAGGGACCTTCTGACGACCGACTGATTTTGCCAAGCTGGTTGAAGGCCCGCAGCCAGGTTGACCGGAGTCCTCAGCCAGGCTGACTAAAGACCCTCAGGCAGGTCAACTGAAAGCCCTCAGCCAGACCGACCGAGGGCCCTCTGCCGGACCGACCCAATGCTCTTCGCAGGCCGACCGTCTGCCCTGACTTAGCTAAATTGATTAGCTATTTCTGTTTGACCCATGAACCACCACTCATAAGCGAGCAAGTGATGAGGTAACTTATATAGTTATGCTGCTTATTTATTTATTTATGCATTTATTTTTAACCAATACCCTGTGGTATTCACATTTAAATAAGGGCAGACAAATAATTGTACTCTTTATATCTCCTGAGCCTATAAATAGGGGCTAATTTCTATGGTCAAGGGCTAATATATCGTTCTGGCTATTCTACTCTTATGTCTTCTCCCTCTCTCCCTCTCACATTCAACGCTCTATTACTTGGGTGTGCTTTATAGGACTATCTTAAATTGAACATGACTAAATAAATATCATCATTGAATCAAAACATATGTATGAAAAGTTATATTTCACTTTGAAAGAGTATCTGCGATGTTATTGATGAGCTGTTAAAAATTTGATTGTTATATAAATAAATGTTAATTTTATGTATAAAATATGTAAATAAATGAATTTGTGTGATATGTATGTTGATGCTTGCACTCCCTCGTTTATTTCTCTATTGATCATTCCACTGTGTATCTATTTCTCTTACTCTCTAAGTGCAGCCTTTATTGTACGTCCTAAAATTTGAAATTTCTAGGAGCCGTCTGATTCCCTGCATCAGTAGCATAAAAGTAAATTAAAAGTAGCATTTCTCAAATGTTAAATGTATGTATAAAATATGTAAACAAATGAATTTGTGTGATATGTATGTTGATGTTTTAATTCCCTCATTTAGTTCTTTGTTGATCATTCCACCGCGTATCTATTTCTCTTATCGTCTAAGTTGTGAAAAATAATGTCAATAAAGCAAAAAACCGAAACGAGAAAAATTCGCAAAACAGAGAACATATCAGAAACACACAGATTTACGTGGTTCGACAAATTGCCTACGTCCCCGGAGCTACAGAGAATTTTATTATTTCGAGAATTTACATCGTCGAACACCTCGATGATTGCAAGAAACTCTCTTCCTCACTCTCTCTCCTCTCCTCACCTCTCCTTCCTCTCTTCTTCTTCTCTTTCTCTTTCACTAACCGAGAGCTACAGAAGAGATCCCATAAAAAGAGTAGAAAAACTTATCATCCTTCACGTAAAGCAACGTAGAAGCAAATTACAAGCCCATTAAATGGAGCAGGAGAGCTATTTTTTCAATTCCAACTGTTACCCTTTTTAAGTTTTTTCAATTCCAAGCCCATTAAGGAAAGCCAAGTATTTCTACAAATCCAAGAAGAAGGCGTGAATAGTTCACAAAAAAGACGGCAAACAAATTTAGAAGCAAATAATTCAAATAACATTTAATTAAAGGTTTAATTAAATGACTTCCAATTAACCAGTGGACTAGGCTTGACCTACTCAACAATTCTACCACTTGGAGACTAGGACACTGACTGTATCACGTACAGGTTGCATCATTCGCTAGTTGTATCTACCCTTTCCTCAAACGTGATATCTTCCATCTCTGCAACTCAAAGCCCCAGTTTTCATGTCAGAAGACCAGTTGAAGTCGAGCATAACTTCAGCTTCTCATGAGTAACGTCCTTAGTCGACATATCAGCGTCAACAGTTTTGTACCTCCAAGCTTTTTCCATGGTTACTCATATATGTGCTTGCAACTCCCACTGCATGGGCAATATCATGCCTTAGCTGAATGCCTTTTTTAACAAGTCCAGCCTTGTACCTCTTATTGTCGTCTTGCGCAGTCTTCACTCGGTACACCCACTTGTTATGCAATTCTTTTTTTCTAGTAAAAGTTTCGTCAGCTCCCACTTGCTCGAAATTTCATCTTGCAAGATTTCTTCATAGCTTTGTGATTCTCCACAATCTGTCCGTACAAGATTCGATTTTCCCACCTTTGGCACTCTGCTACCTTTCAGGAAACTGATTTTCTTCTGCTTCCCCATAATGCACCTCTGACTCATGTTTCCACGCCTGAGTAAACATGCAGCATGTAGCGTGTCAGTTTTCTTACCCCGAGCCAATGTTAATGCTCATTTAGTAACCTTGCATGTATTATCTGAGAATACTACTTAATGACCACTTTCATTTAGTTGCCCAACAGAAATGAGGTTTTTCTTCAATTCAGGAATGTGTCTGACTTTTTGTAAATTTTATTTGCTCTCATTAGGGACTGCAATATCAACGTTTCACATCTCCACCACGTTAAGAGCTTTTCCATCAGCTAGATATAACTTCCCAAATTTGTCTGCAACATAGTTCCATATTAACTCCCGATAGAAGACGTATGGAAGGAAGCCCCTGAATACAGTATCCAGTTATCAATAGAATTGTGAACTGCCAACGATAACGCATCATGTATTTCTTCAGCTATAACATTAACACTACCATTATTCTTCTTCTTCTTCTTAAGATTCCTACAGTTCCTTTTTATGTGGCCAGCCTTGCCACAATTCCAGCAGATTATCTACTGACCATACTTTGATTTTGATCTTTCTCTGTTTCAGTTCTTGTCCTTTGATCTTTCTCTGGAATCAACAATCAGTGCCGAACTCAAACCCGAGATCTCACCAGAATATTTTCTGCGCACCTCCTAGACTAAGATCAAATCACGAATATCATCATATTTTAGTTTGAATTTACTTGCAGAATTGTTAATTGTCATCCTCATGGCTTCCCAATTATTTGACAATGAAGCCACCAATATCAGCGCATGTATTTCATCATCAAAATCAATTTCAACAAACGTTAATTAATCTGTGATAGTATTAAAATCATTCAGGTGTATAGCAACAGACACACCTTCTGCCTTCTTCAGGTTGAGTAACTTTTTCATCAGGTGTACATTGTTATTCGCCGATGGCTTTTCATACATACCTGATAAAGTCACCATGAGATATGCAGTAGTCCCTTATTTATGACGTTATGGGCAACGGATCTTGACAAAGTTAGTGATATAACCCCCACAACCTGTTGATCCAATAGATTTCATTCTGCCTCGTTCATCTTCTCCGGCTTCTTTCCCAGTAACGGTAGGTGAAGTTTCTTCCCATAAAGGTAGTCCTCTATCTGGATCATCCAGCAACTAAAATATGTGTCATTGAACTTCTCGATCCTCGATGCCATCACTTCGTCTCCACCCCGTTCATCGTTAGATCTGAACCAAAGCTCTGATACTAATTGTTGTGAAAAACGACGACAATAAAGTGGAAATTTGGAATGAGAAAAATTTACAAAATAGAGAATACAGAGGAAACACATATATTTACGTGGTTTGGCAAATTGACTACGTCCACGGAGCTGTAGAGGATTTTATTATTTCGAGAATTTACACCGTGGATCACCTCGATGATTATAGGAAACTCTCTTCGTATCTCTCTCCTCTCCTCACCTCTCCTTCCTCTCCTCTTCTTCTCTCTCTCTAACCGAGAGCTACAGGAAGAAGTCACCGAAAAAGGGGAGAAAAACCTATCATCCTTCACGTAAAGCAACGTAGAAGAGGAGTGCAATGAAGCAAGTGAGCTATTTTTTCAATTCCAGTCGTTGCCCTTTTTAATTCTTTCCGATTCCAAGCCCATTAAGGAAAGCCAATTATGTCTGGAAATCCAAGGAGAAGGCGCGAATAGTTCACAGAAAAGGCGACAACAAATTTAGAAGCAAATTATTATAATAGCATTTAATTAAAGGTTTAAATAAATGACTTCCAATCAACCATTGGACTAGGCTTCACATACTCAACAAAATTTATCTATACAATATGTAAATAAATGAATTTGTGTGATGTGTTTGTTGATGTTTGCATTCCCTCATTTAGTTCTCGATTGATCATTCCACCGCATATCTATTTTATCTTAGCTTCTAAGTGTAGGCTTTATAGTACGTCCTAAAATTTGAAATTTCTAGGAGCCGCTTAATTCCCTGCATCGCAGTATAAAGTAAATTAAACATAGTATTTCTCAAAATTTGATTCCTTTGTTTAATGCTAGTGGAGTGTGTAAAATTTTGATGAATTTGAACTTATCTTACACATTTAAATTCATGTATTATGAATTCGTTAGATTTGGGCAAATTTTAAATATATTATAAACTGTAGCATGTTTGTTGTCGCTGCCACCATCATCGATCCCCGTCGACTCCGCACTCCTGCTACCACTTCATATGTTTTACATCGATTTCATTTTCTTCGAGTCAAACACAAAAATATAAATTCATGCACTTACATTATTTGATATGTTTCGATGGACCGGTTTGCAAACTGCTCAAACGAATTACAGCCAAAATCCAAAATCTGAAAAATGGAACGAATCCAAATTTTGATCAAACCGAACCAACATAACCAAAGTTTAATTTGATTTAAACGATCTGATTATGAATAAATCAAAATTTAATTTTTTTTATCGGAATTTGACTATGAACAAATATTTCAAATTACATATCTTAAATATATAATATCCATTTAATTTCATGAATCATCCACTTGTTTTAATAAAAGCTGGCATATATGATAAACTTTGGTTTTTTCATAAAATTAAGATATAGGAAGATTTACATACATACCATTTAATTTCTCTTTATTTACATATCTCACACCTAAACTTCAACTTTTACATTAATGCCAAATTACCTATGCATGAAAAGGTGTATTTCACTTTTTCAAAGTTAAAATAATGATATTTTTAATGAAATATGAAATATTTGGTGGTATAAATGTAAAATTTGAGTTTAGGTGTTCGATATATAAATGCATAGGAATTGGGTGGTATGTATGTAAATGCCCCCAAACATACAATAAGAAATTTTAATTAAATGTCAGTTTTTTGCTTTTGCAGTTAATGAAAATTCAAAGTGAATTAATAACCAAAGCAAATAATATTAAAATATTTCAATTACATTGTATTTTTTTTACACTCCAACCCTGAATAATTGATAGTTTTGTAAATACATAGATTTGTAATTCTTTAATTTCCTTCAAATTTTTTATTTTAAAAAAAATATATAAATAATTACCTGGCTTGATTGGATTTTTGAATTTTAAATTTTTAATTATGTGTGCAACTTGGACGAAAAATTATTGTTTCAGGATAGATGATGTAAATTTGTATCAGATGTCCAATGACAGAGTGTCAGGTGACAATTCGGGCCCGAACCATGTATGTTAGTGAACCCAAATTACGACGTGGCTCCCTGTTATTAGCCACCCGATACAAATTTGCATCAGGTGTCCTGATGCAGTAATTTCTCAACTTGGACAGAGTATTTTCTTAGTTCTACTTTACTAAGAAATCATATCTAAATCAACTCAGTTCAGCCATAGATTTGTTAGGATTGGAGCCAACCTGAAGTGGCTAATAATTGAATTTTGATCAATTCATATTAATTTTTTATTCGGTTATAGAATATAATTAAATTCAAAGAGTTTATCATGCAAAAATTAAAATTTGATATTAAAATCTTTTAAAATAATAAAAAATAAGAATTTAATTATTAACATTAATTATTTTCTATAACTCTAAAAATAAATAATAAAATACCAAATCAAACAAAATAAAACTGAACTGGATGAGGCACCAAAATTAAAAAAATTAAAAGTTTGGAATTTTTAAATAAATACCACTCAATTCTTATGTATTTACATATCCAACCCCTATACTTCAATTATTACATACATACCACCTTATGCATGAAAAGGTGTATTTCAATATTTTAGAAGTTAAAATAGTGATATAAATGTGAAAAAAAATAAATTTTAGGTGTTTGATTTGCAAATACATATAAATTGGTTGGTATGTATGTAAATGCCCCAAAATGATTATAGTATAGCCTCTTTAAGTGTGCAAATTTAAAAAAAAAAATGGAGGAAAGAGAGAAGAAAATGATTGAAAAACAGTTTAATTAAGGGTGTTTTTGGGACAGCTTGTGTGTTTCAGGATAAACAGCTTATCCTGAAATGCGGGGGTCAACCCGCAGCTTGTTTTTAGTGTAAAAATAGAACCGCATTTTCGGATAAACAGACAAAATACTCGATTCAAACGGTACCACAATATTTTTAAAAATGCTCCCGCACTTATAAGGTGTCCCAAACGGGCCCTAAGGCATAGATAACGCCGAGCAACAGATAATTAATGTACTTTTATATAATATTTGGTGCAGGAAATCTTGAGCTATGGCGTGGCAACAATTGTAATTTTGACCCATGTGGCCGTTGAGCTCCTCACAAGACATTCTTAAGTGGTCATTATTGAGCCAGCTAAGGTTGTTATTCTTTCATTGGTGTCTATTTTGTCATTCAGATGATTGTGGATAAATATCAAAATTAGGAGGCTATATTTCTAAATAAATAAATAAATAAATAAATAAATATATAAATATATATATATATATATATATATATATATATATATATATATATATATATATATATATATATATATATATATATATATATATATATATANCATGTGTTTGAGAATTTTCATGTCTCCTATTGTATTGTATTGTATATTATTATTATTATTTCGGTTCACTGATATTTAGTGACCTTCAATAATGGCTACTATTTGAATGTGATTGTTGAAAAGTTATGATTTTATTTAACATTTTATTTTATGTGATGGTCTTAAATGTAAGTTGTGCTCATTGCAGCTAAAAGTTGTGACAACATTTTCCGGATGGAAAAAAAAGAGAGAAAAAAGTCTATGAAATCTAGCTTAAATAAAATAACTTTCATTTGTAATAAGTATGAATTACTAGGGGCTCCTATTGTCCAGTGTTAGGGACGATAACAATATAATGCAAGTGAAATTGGGTTGGAGTTTGCATTGCTGGTGTTGAAAGCATAACATTGTGTGTTAATATAGTTCTCCTTTAGGAGAAGGTGGCAAACCAAATAATGTTGAATTTTGATTTGTTTGGATTTG
Source organism: Phalaenopsis hybrid cultivar (assembly GCA_002079205.1). Lineage (NCBI taxonomy): Eukaryota > Viridiplantae > Streptophyta > Magnoliopsida > Asparagales > Orchidaceae > Phalaenopsis > Phalaenopsis hybrid cultivar. The sequence goes on from JXCR01140948.1 coordinate 23,547, forward strand.
AGCCAACCCTAATTTTTGCCTCGGGTTGGACCTTTGTAAGAGAAATGTGTATTTCATACTTATTTAACCATAGATAGGTTCATCTCACTTAGATGAAGGTGTATGAACAAACCACACTTAATTTCATTAAGTATCGAGTGAGATCTTAGGGTTAGATGTTGGATGGATCTCGGGTTAGGACGATCGGGAACAATGAAAGGATGTCGTCTATTCGCGCGTGTAGTTGAGATGAAACCGGACTAACGACCAAGACGTAAAATAGCAGGCCGAGTCAGCATGTGCTTGGAAAAGCTATCCAATCGAAGTGCGCCGCGTGGGAGTTTAGAGCTGCCGACGATGACGGGGCCCCAAGTTGGATAAGTAGAAAAATAGGGTATTTTCTATTTAAAATTAATTAAGAAACTTTAAAAATACATTATCTTAGTGTAGAAAAATCCTAAAAATAAAATAAAAATACATCTATGCTCAGTGAGCAGAGGAGAATAATTTGGACAAAAAATAAAAAAAAATATTTTCCTTATATTTATTTTTAAATTAATTAAATACATTAAAACTTATTTAAATTTTAAATAATTAAATATTAATCAAAATAATATGAAATTTGGATCGCTTACTCTTCATGTTCTTGGGAGTATTCTATGAATTTTCCAAAGTCATAGAAGGCCCTTATGATCAAAAGTCCTAATATCTAGGACTTTTAGTACTATTTAAATTAAATAATTATAAAAAATAAAATATAGGTCACAAAAATATAAATTCAAGTTTGATAAGTTCGCTGTTTTTAGAGGACCTTAGAAAAAATAAAATTCAAATTTAAAAAGTTAAGATGGATTTTTCTATTTTAAAAGATAATAATAATTAATAAAAAATAGAAAAATACAAAATAATTCAAAAAATCACCGAAATATCCCAAAATGAAGAAAATAGTCTTGTAAGGTTTTTATAAAAATTTGAAGAACAAAAAAATATTTTTAATATAAAAATGTATTTTTTAAGTAAATAGAATTTTTTTAAAATAATTTTATAAAATAAATAAAAATAAAAAATATATGAAAATTTGTTTGGATTGTTTCTTAAAATGAGAGGAAATTAGGAAAAATAAAATGGAAGTCAAAACAAAAAAAAATATGAGCTATTTATCAATTTAAAAATAATTAAAATTAATTAAAAATCACAAAGATATAAATATACTTCAAATTATCCCAAATTATTCCTTGACCATAGAAAATAACTTAAAAGTATTTTTATAAATTTATAAATATAAAAATTTATTTTTAGTATTTAAATATATTTTTCCTTATTTTTAAATAAAAAAAATATAAAAATAAAAACTAAAATCATAAAAATATAAAAAAAACTTCTCTGGGTTCTCTAATGCCAGGGAAACTTATAAAAAATATAGAAATGAGTTTTTGAAAATAAAATATACTTTCTATTTAATTATTCCTTAAAATCAATTAAAATTTATTAAAATTAAAATATAACTCAAAAATTCATGAAAACTCTTTCTAGGGGTCCTTTGACCTAGGCAAACCTACTAAAACTTTCTTGAGGAAAGAAATAATGTTTTAGTTAACTAAATTAATTAGCATTGAAAATTTTCATTTTTGACTAAAATAGGTATTAAAAATTAAATAAAAATCATAAAATTAGAAATTCTTCTCTGATGCATAAATTAACCCATAAGTAGAGTAACAAGAAGGTTTCAAAGTCTTTGGAGTTAAATTAAGGGAATTATGAAGTAATTGATTTCATTTTCTATAAAAGGTAAAATTGAAATTAATCAAATTGGTGATGGGTTGGAAGATAATTAAATCTTTGATGATCCTAATGTGAGGGATTTGATTTAGGAAGATAATAAATCACTAATTTGAAGCCCCAAATCAATGTTTAAATGATAACACAATCTTTTAATAAGACTTAAGTTCATTTCATTTAACATTTTCAAAATTACAAATTTACCCATAGAGACTTAAGTTCTTGGTAGTGAATTAGGGTTAATCTAAAATCATTTAATGAGGTTTTGTAAAAGAAGCACAATCAATTACAAACACATTTAAAACACTACAAGCTTGAGTTCAATAAAAAAGGGTACAAAATTCCTTAATGATCAACTTTACCCTTAAGGGTACTTATTTATAATCTTTAAATATAGCATCAAATGAATGACTAGTTGCCCTACTAATAGGTTAATTAAAACTCTAAAGTTCAATGAGCGCATTTTAAAACATCACAACTAATGTTAACTTATCTAGGATTTATTAATTTAATGATGTAATAAGGTTAAATGAACCTGAAATAACTCAAGAGATTCCAAAGCAGCTTAGGTTTATGCCTAGAATAACTCTATAAGATTTTGGATATTTCAAAGGGAATTTGAATTTATTATAATCTATTGAAGAAAATCATCCTCTAAATTCATAGGGACCCTCCGAGATATGGTTCGGGACCCGTTAATTCACAATTCCAATAAAATAACATACACTGCTTATCATGTATTTAAACCCAATGCTCAAGGATTTGAGTCGCATATAAGGTATTCAAACCCTTATGAGCAAATGGGAATATTTTTTTATGTCACATATGGATCATCATACTAGTGTAAGCCGGAGGTCTAGGTGGCATGGGCGATGATGACATCACTTATGTGTGCTAAGAGTGGGATATGAAGTGGGATTTGGAATAATATCTTCTATCTTAAGAATCCTCAATAAAAGGAGAGCAGGATTGTTGACCTCACTTTTGGTTGAGGTCTAGCTCTTCCTCTTTATTAGCCTAGGGTCTAGCCATAGAAATTTCCTGTTGACTATTTCTGGAAAACTAGAAAAGGAACCCTCACCATTAGAAATTCCAAACTCCTCTTTACTCAACTTGAAGTTCTACATAGTGGTCATAACCCCTAACACTTAGTAGGTGGGGTCATTATGGGAGAGCCCAAGGAGAGTTCTCATAGGATTGCTTGACCTTAGGGTTGACCCTGGGTGTTGGTCTAGAGCTATGGTACTCACCTCACTCACAATCACTCACAAATACAAACCCAAAATTTCTTGACTTTGATCTCTTAATTCTTTGGGAGACTCATGTAGATGGTCTCTTAAGCCCGCTGGCCCTAAGTTAAGGTTTAGCTAAGACCAGTAGATAGAGGACACAAATGTGGTTTCTATTGGTCTATAGCTCATTTATGGTGGTTGGCACCCCAATTCTACAAAAGATACCCAACTTGGTCTTTTTGCCCCTAAACTCCTCCAAATTACCTAAGTACCCTTGAAACCCCAAATTTGGCCAAAATTCTCAAATTTACCCAAAATACCCAAATTTGTTCAAAAATCATTTCAAACCTTTTGAAAACATCCAAATTATCCAAAATCAACAGAAATTGCCAAATTACCAAAATGCCCTCCTTAGCGCAAAATTCCAAAAATTCCAAAAAAATCCCAAAAATTCCCAAAACCTTCCAAATATTCCCAATTTATTTTTTCTCAACTACCACATGACCCAATTTGACCAATTGGAGCATTTTGACCACATCCCCCAAATGGCCTTTAAAGGCCCAATTTCCCTAAATTCACCTCAAATGTTCCTCAATTTGGTCCCAATTTCCCCAAAATTTAATCCTAAACTCAAATTCACCTTCCATATGACAAATATAAACCAAATTCAAGCTCAACTGGCCCATTATTTGAGCCCAATTTTCATCTCCCGCCCAATTTTGGCCCTATGACTTGGTTCCACCAAATTGATACCCCATGACCTACTCCATTAGTCTCAATTTGAATCCTAAACTCTTCATAGCACTCCTAAACACCAAACGTGACCTTTAATTGGCCTATTTGAAGCCTAAATTTCATTTAATTTTAACCCAAATCCAAAAATCCCCAATTTTGCCCTAAATTGGTCATGTCTCAAAATTCCACCAAATTAATTGCCCCAGCCCCAAAATTTCCACTCCATTCCTCCATGAAAAATCTTCATAAAATCTACCTTGATCATTTGGACCATTCAATTGAGCCAAATTCCAAGCCTAGCTCAACCTAAGCCCAAGTCTAGTCCAACATACCCAAATTGACCAAAATCTCAAAATCCTTCAAATTGGGCTTCCAATTGAGCTCAAAATTACTTCAATCCTTTACCAAAAATGTTCATTACAATCATCTACACAATTTTGGTCACTCAATTGGTCTTGGCTAGCCTGACCCAAATCCAAAAATCTCCAATTCTTCCCTAAATTGGCCATGTCTCAAAATTCCACCAAATTAATTGCCTTAGCCCCAAAATTTCCACTCCATTCCTTCATGAAATATCTTCATAAAATCTCCCTTGATCATTTGGACCATTCAATTGAGCCAAATTCCAAGCTTAGCTTAACCTAAGCCCAAGTCTAGTCCAACATGCCCAAATTGAACAAAATCTCAAAATCCTTCAAATTGGGCTTCCAATTGAACTCAAAATTACTTTGAACCTTCACAAAAAATGTTCATTACAATCATATACACAATGTTGATCACTCAATTGGGCTCAAAATCATGGCTAGCCCAACCCAAACCCACTTTAAGCTAAATTGACCTACATAGACCCCTTCACCAAAAGTTGACCTAATCTAGCCAAATTGGTCAAGGCAAAGCCACCACAGCCAAATTTTGGAACTTATTAAATAGGATAAACCCCATCAAACCACGAAAATGAGCCATGGAACAAAGGATCCCCGAATCAAGGGATTTATTTCCAAAATTTCTTAAGCTTAAGGGATTTTTGCCAAAACTAAACACATGCCCAAATAAATTGTTGTGACAGATTCCCCTAGCTCACCTAACATCCTGACCACCTCCTTTAGCCTTACCGGCATGCCTAGTCACCGGAGGAGCCAATATAGTGAGCCACCCTCAAGAAATCTAAACCCAATTCAAACCTAGAGGCCACCTCATCTCACTTTAACTTTAGAACCTCTCTGCCCTCCATATAGGAAACACTTTGCACCCATACATTGGCCCATAGAGCCACCCTAATCCATTTTTATAAAACCTCCACCTCCATGGCAATGGAAGCTGTGCTAAAAATTTCTTAAGGATGGCCTCTGAAATAACTCCTTGAGCTTCCTTGAGACCTCCATAGTGCAACCCAACCAATCCATTGCCCTAATTCCCCTTGTCGGAGTTCAATTTTGGAGCTCAAATCCTTGTCAGAGACAGGACATTCTCCACCACACCTCCACAGTGCACCAAATTCAAATTAAACTCACTCACACCATCACCACACTGAATTAAGACAAAGCCCTATCAAATCCCCCTCATACAAAGCCTCTAAGATAGCTCAAGACCAACACCTAAATTTGACCTTGATCAAATTCGGGCCTAGACCTTTCACCACGACCATAGGCTCAATCTTTAGCCTCCTTGGACCTCCACGAACGTGTCGAGCACCTTTGATTGAAGCTTCCCTTCTCAGAGCAAAGGTATTGAATTTCCCCTCTTCTTGATCCTATTTTGATTCTCCATTTAAATAGGGTTAGTTTAATGGCATCTTTACCGTATGAATATGTTTGTCACACTTAGACGAGTCCATAGGATCAAACCCGAGGTCATTTGGTGGAGAAATGCGTAAGATCTTAGGGTTTTAGTGTTAACGATCACGAGTTAGCTTATTTGAGGATGATGACGGCGAGCCATCCGATGATGCGTTTATCTCATCAATGGAAGAGATCTAGCCGGATGAACTCTCGGTGCGTAAACCGCGGGCCGCGTGGCATGCCAAGGTGGAAAGTTCAACGAATGGGAGCGAGCCACATCGTCGTTCTGAGCTGCATAGGATGAGGTGGCGTCGCACGTTTAAATAGCTAAATAGGGAATTAAATAAATCAGAAAATGACCCCTAACTTCAAAAATCCATATCTTGGTGTAGAAAATTCACAAAAATAAAATAAAAATACCAATTTTCTTAGTGAACATAAGAGAACAATGTGGAAATAATTTGAATTTTATGTGATGCATATTTTATTTTTAATTAACTAAACACTATTTTGAGTCTTTTGATTCTCCATGCATGTAGACATTTCACCATAGCTTGAAATTTTGGCATGTTGTTGCCTCTGTCTTAGGGAACACTCTGATTTTTCCAAAGTAAGAGGAGATTTCCAGACAGAGATCCATATTTTTCAAGTTTAAGTCTATTATTTGCATAAATTAATCATAATAATTAGTATGTTGCTTAGAAAATTTCAATAAAATTTTGGAAGGTTTATTATGGTCAGGGAAACCTTTGGAAAATGTTTCATGATATAAGTCATTAAGAATATACTTAACTTTCACCAAACCCTTAAACATAAAGAAAATTAATTTGAGAAATATAAACATCTAAATGACTTGGTTTTTAATCTTCACTGTAATTTGAAGTTCAAAGAACTCCTCATAAAAATTTTAAATTATTTGGAGCTCATTTAATAACTCAAATTGATTTTTTAAGTTAAATGTCATTTTTAACACTAAAATGATTTTCTTAACAATTAAAGTATAACTCAAAAATTTTAAATCTAATGATTTTCCTACTTTGCAGTCAATCTCAAGTTTCATATGAAAGTTGGGAAAAAGTTTTACTACCCCGTGATTTCTATTGATGGAAATTATATAGGGAATGGAAATGAGGCATTATATTGTATTTTGGACCATTCATCACATGCTTCAATACCATTGATGCCACCAACAATTGGAAGTTTAATATCTTTGGAGAAGAGAATGAAGAAAATAGAAAAAGAACTACAGAGTATTACAAATACAATGGGAAATCTTAACTACTTTTTTTATCACCTAGATTGGAGAATGAAGGAAAATTTTGATCATACAGGAACAATTGAAGTATGATTGGTACAAATGTTTAAGAAAAATGGAAGGATTGATGAAATTCGATTGATCAGTTCCCGTACCAACCCTTCTATAATTTATATGTCCATTACTAGTCTATGAGAGATATTAAAGGGGGAGAAAGTACTGAAGAAGAGGCAGATTAATTGAAGAAGTTAGACTCTTTACAATTTTAAAATACTTATGTTTTGATATAATTGTGTGGATTTGATTTACTTTACTTTACTTTAGAAGTTTGATTATGTGTATAGTTTTGTGTCAGCGTTTTAGTGTTGTGGCTTGATTTTGACGTTGAATTATAATTTAGTTTGCTTTGAAGATGTGGAAATGTGATTAGAAAAATGTATTTGTAAAAATATTTTTTCATATATAAAAGTTAGTTTAGTGTTGTTTGTGAAAATGTTAGTTTATGAATTATTTTTAGATCAAAATTAATGTTTAAAAAGACTAAATAAATTGTTGAGTAAATTGAAAATTGAAAAAAATCAAAATAAGAGTTTTTGGCCACTGGCGCCGGCATGGGCGCTGACAGCGCCCTCGACCCAAACCGACCCAAATAACTTTAAAATTTATGATTTGCACAGTGAAACACCATTTTTATCCCTTGAGTCACCTTTAACCTCTGGTTTTTGCACCTAGGGCTTGCTATTGCTCGGATTTGAGGCGATTTTAAAGCAAACAAAGTTTGGATTTCATCTTCTCTATGTAAGAGCTACACTTTAAACTCAAAATTTTTTATTTTCACCAAGGATTTATCTAACATTGTCGAGATCCAAAATTTTTAGATTTTTTTGGAAGATTTTGAGAAAATCTTTTGGTGAAGAACTCTTACTTAGTATATTTAAGTTTAAAACGTTGCACATTGTGATCTTTGAAATTTTTTGAGAATTTATTTGGATTTTATCAAATTTTTGTAGGATTACTATGGCACCTAGAATAAGCGAAGGAAAGAGAAAGATAGATTTTGATGATCAAAAGTTTGTCAACTACAAGGCCAACATTTGCTTCAATAGTCTACGTACAACTAAAAAAGTGATTCCGGATAGAGGATTTAAAAATTAGGGAGGAGAAAGAGATTAATCAATGTTCGACAGTGAGAGAATTTCTGTTACTTTACTGCCAAGGCGATTATTTGTGTAGTGATGGAGTTCTACGCAATATTCAAGGAGACTTCTAAAGATTATGTGTTTGTTCGAGGGAAAGTGGTGGAGTTTACTCGAAGAAAGATTAATGAATTTTATCAGTTGGAAGATGTGTATAGCTGCCAGTATAAATCGTTTTCTACTGCGAATGAGGCCTTGGATGAGGTAATTTATTTTCTTACTGATGGAAGAGAAACCTAGAAGGTGTAGAATGGAGTTAAGGTAAACTTTTCTCTTTCTATGTTAAATGTAGTATCTAAGGTCTGACACTATTTTATTTATGGAAGAATGATTCCAACAAATCATCATAGTGAGGATACAAGGGATAGAGCCATCTTAAACTTTTATATCCAACAGATGAAAAGGATAGGTGTAGGCTCTATTATTTATAGGAACGTTAGTTCTATTACTTTTGGAGAGACTTCTAGAGGTTTAGCACACCCTACCCTGATCTTCACACTATGTAAACATATAGGAATTAATTATAGACCAAATGAGGAGAAGATTAAAGCTCTAAAACCTATTGGGTCTGCCAATATAAAGACTTATGAATCTCATGTTGGATGGAGATCTGGAAGTAGGACCAGGGATAGTCCTTCTACTTCAGGTACTTCTAGTACCCTTACTATCCAAGAACTTATGGAGCAAATGATGATCCAACTGAGAGATATTTTGAGAATGGATCATAAAATGGAAAATATGGAGGGCAGAAATGCTCACTTTGATGATTTGATAAGACAAAAAGTTTGAATATGATGCTTCTTATGATGATGCAATTGTCAAATTCATGAAGGGTGATCACTCAGTTCAGTTTCCTACTCACCCTGTTTTTACTCCATATTAGCAGCAGAATTTGGATGTGGAAGAAGAAGAAGAAGAAGACAATGATTGGTGATGTTTTAGTTAGATTTTTTTTTAGTTTATGTTTAATTGTGCTTTCTTGTTGAGAGTGTTTGTTTGTGTATTGTAATATTTTATTTTTGTTGTATGTTGTGTTGAGAACTTTAGATTTGTAAAACTGCTAGAAGTTATTAGTTTTTAGTACTTTGTTGAATGTATTTGTAGTTAACTCTTTCTCAGCAAATT
>JXCR01140952.1:0-11013 GCA_002079205.1 Phalaenopsis hybrid cultivar
TTATGATGAAATGTCAGGACTGTCAATGGAAGTTGCAGTTCATAAACTCGGGGTAGACAAAGGCATAACCCCAATAAAACAAGCCCCAAGGAGAATGCGCCTCGAAATTGAACAGCAAGTCATCGCTGAAGTAAAGAAATTGATAAATGCTAATTTCGTANAATGCGCCTCGAAATTGAACAGCAAGTCATCGCTGAAGTAAAGAAATTGATAAATGCTAATTTCGTACGAGAAGAACAATATCCTACATGGATAGCTAATATTGTTCTAATTAAAAAGAAAAACGGACAGATACGAGTCTGTGTCGACTTCAGAGACTTGAATAAAGCATGTATGAAAGATGAGTTTCCACTACCAATACCAGAAATGATGGTGGATATTGCTTCAACACATGAACTCTCTTTCATGGATGGATCATCAGGATACAACCAAATAAAGATGGCTCCTGAAGATACAGCTCTTTCATGGACGGATCATCAGGATACAACCAAATAAAGATGGCCCCTGAAGACACAGCACTTACCTTCATGGACGGATTATCAGGATACAACCAAATAAACATGGCTCCAGACGATGCAGCACTTACAGCTTTCAGAACACCGATCGGAATTTTTTTCTACACAATAATGTCATTTGGTTTAAAGAACATCGGCGTAACATACCAACAAGAAATGATAAGGATTTTTTATGAACTCATTCACAATCAAGTAGAATGTTACATGGATGATTTGGTCATCAAAAGTAAACCCAAATTAGACCATTTGTACGATTTGAGGATCATTTTTGAATGATTACAATAATATAATCTCAACATGAATCCCCTAAAGTGCGCATTTGGTGTCACTTCTGGGAAGTTCCTTAGATTTGTTGTTCGTCATCGAGGAATTGAGATCGACCCGGAGAAGATTAAAGCTATCTTAGAAATGCCTCCCCCTAAAACTTTGAAACAAATCGAAATCGACCCGGAAAAGATTAAGGCTATCTTGGAAATGCCTCCCCCTAAAACTTTGAAATAATTCGAGCTCGACCCGGAAAAGATTAAAGCTATCTTAGAAATGCCTCCCCCTAAAACTTTGAAACAATTACAACCCGGAAAAGATTAAGGCTATCTTAGAAATGCCTCCCCCTAAAACTTTGAAACAATTACGTGATCCGAAAAAGATTAAGGCTATCTTGGAAATGCCTCCCCCTAAAACTTTGAAACAATTACGTTCCAAAGATTAAAGCTATCTTAGAAATGCCTCCCCCTAAAACTTTAAAACAATTACGCTCCTTTAAGGGAAAGTCTGACGCATAAAACTTTAAAACAATTACGCTCCTTTCAGGGGAAGTTGGCATATCTAAGACGCTTTATTTTCTATCAGGTAGTGTTAGCCTTTCTCGGCTTTGGTTAAAAAGGATGCCAAATTTATTTGGGAAGAAAAATGCCAGTAGGCTTTTGAGGACGTTAAAAAATATTTAATGACACCTCCTGTTTTGGAAGCCCCTATCCCAGAGAGACCTTTGATACTTTATACCACGGCTTTAGATTACTTTATCGGAGTCTTACTAGCCCATGTTAACAACGAGGGCAAAGAAAATGCACTATACTACCTAAGTCATCGTCTAATACCGATGGAGATAAGACATCCACCAATTGAGAAGCATTGTCTAGCTTTAATTTTTGCAGCCCAGAAGCTTAGGCATTACATGCTTCCGATTGAGAAGCATTGTCTAGCTTTAATTTTTGCAGCCCAGAAGCTTAGGCATTACATGCTTTCTCAATAAGTGACTTTGATTTCAAGAATTAATCCGTTGCAATACTTAATGACACGACCAACACTCTCTGTGAACACTGATTTCAAGAATTAATCCGTTGCAATATTTAATGACGCGACCAACACTCTCCGGACGTCTCTAGTTTCAAGAGTTAATCTATTGTAATATTTAATGACACGACCAAGACTCTCCGGGCGTCTAGCAAGATGGTCGATGATATTATTGCAATTCGACATAACTTTTGTTCAATGCGTGCTATCAAGGGACAGATACTAGCAGATTTTCTTGCTGCACACCCATTACCAACTGGGTCCCCGGCTATCAAAGGACAGATATTAGCAGACTTTCTTGCTGCACACCCGCTACCAACTGGGTCCCCACTCAATGACGAGTTACCAAACAGATACTAGCAGACTTTCTTGCTGCACATTATTACCAGCTGGGTCCCCACTCAATGACGAGTTACCAGATGAACAAATTCTACAAACAGATTGATATAACTTTTGTTCCCCTGCGTGCTATCAAGGGGCAGATACTAGCAGACTTTCTTGCTGCACACCCGCTACCAATTGGATCCCCACTCAATGACGAGTTACCAAACGAACAAATTCTACAAATAGATTCCTCCAGTGCACAACACTAGGAGATGTACTTCAACGGTGCTTCTTCAGCCAGAAAAGACAAAGGCTCGGGCACAATCATACCAGGCAAAGCAGGAGTTGGTCTGATTTTCATCACTCCATACAAGGGTATGCTGAGATTTTTGTACCACCTGACAGAGCTTTGCACCAATAATGAAGCAGAATACGAAGCTTTAATTACAGGATTAGAGTTGGCAATCTTAATGGAAATAAAAAATATTACCATCTACGGTGACTCCCAACTCATCATTCAACAAATTGCTGGACAATAGAATTTTGAAGCCAAGACTGTTAGAATATTACCAGTACACGATGAAACTGCTGGAGCAGATTCCTAACATGACCTTCTTTCAGATTCCTCGGGTAGATAATGCGCATGCCGATGCTCTAGCAAAACTCGCTAAGGAATTGACATGTCCCCCGGAGGATTCCATAGAAATCACAGTAGAGGGCAGACAAGTTCTATCCAAGATCGACATGGAAACCCTACATAAACTCGGAAAAGAAGAAGACAAAATAAATGCGATTGTAAATATCAACGAAGGCTGGCGGAAGCCATTGATGGAATATTTGCATACTGGAAAGCTGCCAGAGGAAAAGTCCAAAGAAAACCAGATTACAAAGAGAGCTTCGTCATACGCTCTCATAAATGGTGTTCTATATAGGAGATCGTTCGATCAAATGTGGCTACGGTGTTTGAGCAGAGCCGAGGCACAGGATATTGTCAAAGAAATACATGCCGGATTGTGTGGTGCTCACCAGTCGGGACCAAAGATGAAAATGAAAATCAAAAGACTCGGATATTATTGGTCAGCAATGATGTTCGATTGCATGGATACAGTGAAAAAATTTCACCAGTGCCAGACACATGGAGTTGTCTTACACCAACCACCGAATGTGCTACACCCAACTATTGCCTCGTGGCCATTCGAGTGTTGCGGATACAGGGGGTCCGATAGATCCTCCATCCTCTAAAGGACATAGATTCATACTTGCAGCGTTTCGGGTCTGATAGATCCTCCATCCTCCAAAGGAAGTGTTGGGGTACGGATATAGTGGGTCCGATAGATCCTCCATCCTCTAAAGGACATAGATTTACTCGAGCAATAATTGCATCTCTAAATGGGCAGAGGCAGTTCCAATACGAGAGGTTACAGCTCAGCATGTCCTACAGTTCTTCAAGGACCAAGTCGTTTACCATTTTGGTGTACAACAAAGAATTATCTTTGATAACGGGACAGCTTTCAAGAGCACAAAAATCAACAACTTCGTCAGAAAACACGGGATAGATTGGAAATAGTCCACAATTTATTATCCAAAAGCAAATGGGTTAGCTAAAGCCTTTAACAAAACACCTGTACAAATTTTAAGAAAAATACTCAATGAAAATAAATGAGACTGGCACAATAAACTGCTAGACGCTCTGTGGGCCTACCAAACGACGTTCAAAACTCCCACTCAATGTACACCTTACATGCTCGTGTACGGGTCAGAGGCCGTACTACCATTAGAAATACAGACGCCGTCTCTCAAAGTCACCATTGCAAACCAACTTACAACTGAAGAAAATGCAAAGCTCATACTTGAAGAACTTGAAAGTCTCGAAGGAAAGCGCCTACAAGCACAACAACATCTGGAGTTATACCAAGCATATATGATACAAGCTCATGACAAACTGGTCCGCCCAAAGACATTTAAAATTGGTGACCTGGTCCTTGTTTTCAAAAGACCTATTAACACAAACACAAACACAAACGCACAAATAAGATAAATGAGGCCAATTCTTCCTCCATCTCATCACATCTCACTAACTTACTTCCAATTTCTAACGGAATCCCTACAAAAATATATTGGGTGCTTATAAATGATTTTATAGATTCTAATCCCAAAGATAAGATTATCTCTAATATATTGGTTCTCGAGCACCAATACCAGACATCACCATATCCCAATAATTAAGCACCTCTAGCAGTTATAAGATAGTGTAAGATCATCCATAAGTTACTCATCTAATAGGTTCGAAACTCCTATCAAATGAAAATAAAGTTCAAGAAAGGAAGTAACAAAAGTGAGATGGAACTATCACTGTAAAAATTCATAAAGTCTTTTGTAAAACTCAAGTTTGGGTGAGACCCGAGTTGTAGTGGACTTGTTAATCCAACTACAACAAGAGAACACATAGTAAATCAAACACAATACAACACTAACAATCATGACTCTTAAGCATACTAAATCAAACCACACAGATAACTATGGGTTGCCTCCCATAAAGTGCTTGATTTAACGTCACTAGCCCAATAAATGATTCCACTTGAATCAAAATTCCAATTAAGTAATCCTTGATCAATAGTCCAATTTTTTCCAGATCCAGGGATTTCTAGAAAGTCCTCAAATTAAAATTTTTCTTTCCTTTTCATATTGATTCATATCCTTGTTCTTCATATTTCTGTCTAGATTCAATATTCTTCTAGTAATTTTCTCAATTTGTATATTAATACCATCCTTTAAATTTATAAGAAATGGATCTTTATATGATACTTCATGATCTCTCAAAATTTGGATCAGATTCTCTCTAGATAATTCAGATTCAAGATCAATATCTTCTATGTTATTCTTCTGTTCCAAATTATCTTCTAATTCTTCAGAAATTTCTTCCATTGATCTTTCAATTTTCTTGTCCTTATCTCTCAACTCAAATCTACTTTGAAACAAATCCTCGAATTCTCTTCTAAATATCAATTCAATAATTTTAAATTGCTCATAATTCATTTCCTTAGGATTTATCTCAGAGTCATTAGGTAAAATCTCTGGGGGGTAACTGTTAAGTGCATTAATAATCTGCCCTAACATCAGAATCTTATTCATTTTGTTCGTATGCCACGAAATATGTCATTCAGTGCCTTTGAATAACTCTTTCATAGGAGATCTTTTACTAATTTCATCATTCAATTCAGGTTCATCTTGTGATTGAGTAGAATATGAAGATATAGAGACTGGTGGTGTATATGAATTCACCAAATCGATAGGCTTTAAAATTGTATGAGGTAAGGTCATTTTAAGGTCATGAGATTTTTTAACAGATGGAATTAAACGTTTACTATTTTAGTAACATCTATCGTTTCACACCTCTTCGGAACATGCATACAGTCTTCTTTAAACAACATTTTAGACTCATCATGAAAGCTTATTTTGATCTCATCTGTTAACTTATCCTCAAAACTTTTCTGGAAATAGTTTTTACTTAGATAATCAATTTCATCCATCCAAAAACAACCATCATCATTTCTCTTAGCTGGATATTTCATAGCCTTTAAAACATCAAAAGTGTTTTCATGGTCATTAATATTCATAGTTAACTTTCCTTTTTGCACATCTATCATAACTTGTCCAGTAATAAGAAAAGGTCTACCCAAAATAATGGGAATGTCTTTATTTTCCTCCTCATCTAATACAATAAAGTCCATAGGAAAGATAAATTTATCCACTTTAATAAGCACATATTCTATAATCCCTTTTGGATAAATGATAGATCGATCAGTTAACTGAAGAGTTATAGTAGTGGGAGAAATATCGACTAAACCTAACCTTTTAAATATAGATAGAGGCATCACATTAATGCTCAATCCTAAATCACGTAAAGCTTTTCCACATAATCTTTTTTCAATTACACAAGGAATTGTAAAGCTACAATGATTTTTAAGTTTCCGAGGAAAAGTTTTCTGAAGTATAGCACTGCACTCCTCACTTAGTGCAACTGTCTCATAATCCCCAAGTTTCCTTTTCTTGTTTAATATATCCTTCATAAATTTTGCATAACTTGGCATCTATTTCAAAGCTTCAGCAAAAGAAATATTTATCGTTAACTTCTTAAGTACGTCCATGAACTTTGAAAATTTTTTATCCAACTCATGTTGTCTAAGTCTTTGAGGAAATGGAGGTGGTGGTCTTTCTAAATTGATTTTAGATGGAGATATTAATTTTTCCAAATCCTTAGAAACATGTTTTTCAGGTCTTTTAGTTTCCTTTGTTTCTCTCACAACATCTTTCTCTTTTCTAACCACATCTTCTGTCTCTCTTCCACTTTTTAATTGGACAGCTTCTACTTGTTCATTAGTGTTCTCATTAGGGTTGATCTCAATGTTGCTAGGAAGTGTTCCTTGGGGTTTGTTGCTAAGTGAATTAGAAATTTGTCCCAGTTGATTCTTTATGTTTCTAATCGCATCATTTTAACTTTGGAACTGGTTCCTCATTTGCAATACCACTTCTTCTATATACATCTTCTTATCCTCAAATTGTTGATAATATTTAGAGTCCGGTGGATATGAATGTCTATAGTTGGTGTTCCCCTGATTATTCTAACTTCCATTAGGATTTGCATGATTATTTTCCCATTTATGGATTCCACCGTCAGTAGTATGATTCCAGTTAAAATTAGGATGGTTCTCCCAACCTGGGTTGTAAAAGTTAGAGTATGGGTTGTTTATGGTATTTAAAGCATCATATGATAAGTTAGAATCAATCATATGCCCTAATGAAATTTCCTCACTTGCTGGAGTAAATTGAGTTTGGTTCATTCCAAATTGGTCCAACTTCTTTGGTATTGCAGCAACTTGAGATGCAAGAATTGAATTCTCATTTACATCATAAATGCTGGCTACTTTTTTAGGATTTACCCTTGTAGAGGGCCATTGAAATTCATTTGTAGTCATTTCTTCAATTAATACATATGCTTCATCAAATGATTTTGACATTAATGATCCACCAGCAGTAGCATCAATTATAAACCTAAGGGATTCTACTAACCCATTACAAAAAGTTTGAATGATTAACCAATCAGGCAGAGCATGATGTGGACACTTTCTTAGGAGTTCCTTAAATCTTTCCCAGACTTCGTATATTGATTCCCCTTCATACTAACACAATGAGATAATATCTTTTCTAAGTTTAGTAGTCCTTGAAGGTGGAAAATACTTAGTTAGGAATTTTTGAGTTAACTCCTCCCAATTTTTAATAGATCCAGGTGCTAATGAGTAAAACCACATTTTAGTCTTATCCCTTAGTGAGAAAGGAAAAAGCCTTAGTCTAACAGCGTCGTCTGACATACCGTTATAACAAAATATAACACAAAGTTCTATAAAGTTTGATAAGTGTAAATAGGGATCCTCCAAAGGAGTTCCCCCAAACTAATTATTCTGCACCAATTGGATAATCTCAAGATTTATTTCAAACGAGTCAGCTTCTACGATAAGGTTTTGTATACTTGAGTGAATTTCATCTGTCGTAGGATTTACATAATCCCTCAATGAAGTATGATGATTTTCCAAGTTATTATCTTGAAAGTTTTCCATTTCCATTTCTAATTTTTTGAGTCCTCTTTGTATTTTTATTTTTTTCTTTTTTTCAAACTCGGGATCATAAGGCACAAGTCTTGCAGATCCTTTGTTTTGCATACGCAACACAACAAACAACACATTAGCAATTAAATAAATAACAGATGAAATATATTCAACACAACAAAACATTTTCACGAACACCTTTTTTTTCATAAAAATAAAATTTTTTTTTCAACACTTTTTCATATAAAAACACTTTTCACACAAAAATAGTTTTTTTTTTACGACACTGTAGTTCTCCAAGTCTAAACCTAATTACTTCAACTAAAATTCTCCTAAAGTTCTTACCGAAGCTTCCCTGGCAACAACGCCAAAAACTTGATAGCGACTTTATATATGCTTAAAAATACAAGAATTTGAAACCACTACTAGAAGATTTAAATCCCCAGCAACGGCGCCAAAAACTTGCCAGTGACTTTATATATGCTTAAAAATACAAGAATTTGACACCACTACTAGAAGATTTAAACCCCCGGCAATGACGCCAAAAACTTGATGCAACTTTTAATATGCAAGAATTTATGAACCCAGATTTATATATTTATAATGATTTTGTAAAGTCAATTTCAAACGCAAGTATACGTATCACTCAAGTAATACAGGGCTATACTAGAGTCCCCTTTATCGATCCCACAGGGAAGCAAGGTAAGAAGTCCTTAGTCAAATTCTAATATACTACAATTAGTCCTTAGTTTGGAATGTCGATTAAAATGATNCAGGTGCTAATGAGTAAAACCACATTTTAGTCTTATCCCTTAGTGAGAAAGGAAAAAGCCTTAGTCTAACAGCGTCGTCTGACATACCGTTATAACAAAATATAACACAAAGTTCTATAAAGTTTGATAAGTGTAAATAGGGATCCNACAAGTTTCCTTTTCTTGTTTAATATATCCTTCATAAATTTTGCATAACTTGGCATCTATTTCAAAGCTTCAGCAAAAGAAATATTTATCGTTAACTTCTTAAGTACGTCCATGAACTTTGAAAATTTTTTATCCAACTCATGTTTTCTAAGTCTTTGAGGAAATGGAGGTGGTGGTCTTTTTAAATTGATTTTAGATGGAGATATTAATTTTTCCAAATCCTTAGAAACATGTTCTTCAGGTCTTTTAGTTTCCTTTGTTTTTATCACAAGATCTTTCTCTTTTATAACCACATCTTCTATCTCTCTTCCACTTTTTAATTGGACAACTTCTACTTGTTCATTAGTGTTCTCTTTAGGGTTGATCTCAATGTTTCTAGAAATTGTCCCTTTGGGTCTATTGCTAAGTGAATTAGCAATTTGTCCCAGTTGATTCTCTATGTTTCTAATGAGTTTGTTGCTAAGTGAATTAGAAATTTGTCCCAGTTGATTCTCTATGTTTCTAATCGCAACATTTTAACTTTGGAACTGGTTCCTGATTTGCAATACCACTTCTTCTATAAACATCTTCTTATCCTCAAATTGTTGATCATTGTTAGAGTCCGGTGGATATGAAGGTCTATAGTTGGTGTTCCCCTGATTATTCTAATTTCCATTAGGATTTGCATGATTATTTTCCCATTTATGGATTCCACCGTCAGTAATATGATTCCAGTTAAAATTAGGATGGTTCTCCCAACCTGGGTTGTAAAAGTTAGAGTACGGGTTGTTTATGGTATTTAAAGCATCTTATGATAAGTTAGAATCAATCATATGCCCTAATGAACTTTCCTCACTTGCTGGAGTAAATTGAGTTTGGTTCATTCCAAATTGGTCCAACTTCTTTGATATTGCAGCAACTTGAGATGTAAGAATTGAAATCTCATCTACATCATAAATGTTGGCTACTTTTTTAGGATTTACCCTTGTAGAGGGCCATTGAAATTCATTTGTAGTCATTTCCTCAATTAATGCATATGCTTCATCAAATGATTTTGACATTAATGATCCACCAGCAGCAGCATCAATTATAAACCTAAGGGATTCTACTAACCCATTATAAAAAGTTTGAATGATTAACCAATCGGGCAGAGCATGGTGTGGACACTTTCTTAGGAGTTCCTAAATCCTTTTCGAGGCTTCGTATATTGATTCCCCTTCATACTGACAAAATGAGATAATATCTTTTCTAAGTTTAGGCTTCGTATGTTGATTCCCCTTCATACTGAACACAATGAGATAATATCTTTTCTAAGTTTTGTAGTCCTTGAAGGTGGAAAATACTTAGTTAGGAATTTTTTAGTTAACTCCTCCCAATTTTTAATAGAGTCAGGTGCTAATGAGTATAACCACATTTTAGCCTTATCCCTTAGTGAGAAAGGAAAAAGNTGGTCCGCCCAAAGACATTTAAAATTGGTGACCTGGTCCTTGTTTTCAAAAGACCTATTAACACAAACACAAACACAAACGCACAAATAAGATAAATGAGGCCAATTCTTCCTCCATCTCATCACATCTCACTAACTTACTTCCAATTTCTAACGGAATCCCTACAAAAATATATTGGGTGCTTATAAATGATTTTATAGATTCTAATCCCAAAGATAAGATTATCTCTAATATATTGGTTCTCGAGCACCAATACCAGACATCACCATATCCCAATAATTAAGCACCTCTAGCAGTTATAAGATAGTGTAAGATCATCCATAAGTTACTCATCTAATAGGTTCGAAACTCCTATCAAATGAAAATAAAGTTCAAGAAAGGAAGTAACAAAAGTGAGATGGAACTATCACTGTAAAAATTCATAAAGTCTTTTGTAAAACTCAAGTTTGGGTGAGACCCGAGTTGTAGTGGACTTGTTAATCCAACTACAACAAGAGAACACATAGTAAATCAAACACAATACAACACTAACAATCATGACTCTTAAGCATACTAAATCAAACCACACAGATAACTATGGGTTGCCTCTCATAAAGCGCTTGATTTAATGTCGCTAGCCCAATAAATGATTCCACTTGAATCAAAATTCCAATTAAGTAATCCTTGATCAATAGTCCAATTTTTTCCAGATCCAGGGATTTCTAGAAAGTCCTCAAATTAAAATTTTTCTTTCCTTTTCATATTGATTCATATCCTTGTTCTTCATATTTCTGTCTAGATTCAATATTCTTCTAGTAATTTTCTCAATTTGTATATTAATACCATCCTTTAAATTTATAAGAAATGGATCTTTATATGATACTTCATGATCTCTCAAAATTTGGATCAGATTCTCTCTAGATAATTCAGATTCAAGATCAATATCTTCTAT
>JXCR01140952.1:25764-61163 GCA_002079205.1 Phalaenopsis hybrid cultivar
TTTATCCTTCAATTGATTAGGAGTGTTCCGTGATTTTTTCAAAGTCAGAGAACACCCATAACCCTAAAAGCCCTAATTTACAAGGTTAATCAAAAATTATAAATATATGGCTGACAAATAACTTCCATTCTATCTTCATCAATGGATCTTCTCTTGGATTCTTCAGTGCATCTAGAGGTATAAAACAAGGTTAGCCCCTTTCCCCTGCGGTATTTATTTTAGTTTTTGATTACTTATCCAGAAGCTTGAATGAGCTAGCATCCAGAAAACCCCACTCCCTTTATAGCCACAGATCTTCCACCTTAATCAATCACTTGGCTTTTGCTGATGAGATCATTATCTTTTCAAAAGCTTCCAAAATTACTGTTAGATTATTCATGCAATGCTTGGAGAGCTTTCAGGATGCCTCTGGTATGAAGTTAAATAAGCAGAAGTGTATCTCCATTTTTAGTAAAAATGCAAAAGTGAATTAAAGACCTGGGTTTCTGATTTCACTGGCTTCACAAACAGTCATCTTCCTGTGAAATATCTAGGGGCAATTCTTATCAAAGGTAGAACTATAGAAAAGATTCAAAGCAAATTACAAGCATGGGAGAATTCATTTCTACCCAATGGGGGTAGGATAACACTATCTGCTATTCCATCCTATCTTCTGCAAATGAACATGTTGAAAAAGTTTTCTCAGAGATTAATAGAAGGGATCTTCAATAGATTTCTATGGGCTGGTCAAAGGAAACAAAAACACTGGACAAAATGGGCTAAGGTGTGTTAATTTCATTGAGGAAGGTGGGTAGGCTTCAAGTCCTTCCCCCAAATTATGCACACTAATCTCTACAAACTCTGGTTCAAATTCAGATCTCAGTCCTCCCTTTAAGCTGAATTTCTATGGGGAAAATATTGCAAGCATCAACACCCCACCCAACTCTCTGTGGGTTTGGGGGATTCCCCCATTTGGAAAAAGTTGTTACAGATTAGGGTGGAAGCTGAACAAATGTATGTCTGGGATATTGGTGAGGGTTTGGTAAACATCTTGTGGGATATTTGGTCTTTGGAAGGTAGCCTTCTTCATGATCAAAATGTTCCAGCCTCTCCAATGCTTGTGAAGGATCTTTGGGAACATGATAAGTGGAATCTTACTCCAATTCTTCCTTTTTACAGCCCTTCTCAAATCTCCAATATTCCGAAACTTTCTGTAAAACCTAGAGTAAAGGATAGAATTGCTATAAAAAAGAGCTTAATCTCTTCTCAGCCTCCCCAACTGGTGATGAATTGGGGTCATACAATCTGGAATAAATTTCTCACTCCNACATCCAATCAACTTTGTCCTGGGTCAATCATGCCCTTTAGTGCTACGTTGAGAGATTTTATAGTCCATGTTGAATTTATCTTCCTATTATTTAGTGAGTTGTAACACATTTCTGTTGTACAAATTCCCTTTTATAAAATATCAACATATGTTGAGTTCAAAATCTTTCAAATAAATTCAGATCCATTGAATAGCTATTATGCGGTTGGAATAGAAAATCAGATTTCGTTTTCTTACAATTTCTTCTTAGAGCCACGTTTCATTAAAACTTGGCCTCCATTGACACCTTCGAAAAACTTCATCACACAAGCCATGCATTCCAGCTATCTAATCTTTAATATTTGCATTTAACAAAATTATCAACAAAATTTTAAAAACAAAAATATCAAACNGCATCCAATCAACTTTGTCCTGGGTCAATCATGTCCTTTAGTGCTACGTTGAGAGATTTTATAGTCCATCTTGAATTTATCTTCCTATTATTTAGTGAGCTGTAACACATTTCTGATGTACAAATTCCCTTTTATAAAATATCAACATATGTTGAGTTCAAAAAACTTGAACTAAATTCAGAATCCATTAAATAAATATCTATTATGCGGTTGGAATAGAAAATCAGAGTTCGTTTTCTTACAGTGTTTCTTATTTTTTGCGGTTGGAAACGTTTCATTAAAAATTGGCCTCCATTGACACCTTCATAAGACTTCATCACATAAGCCATGCATTCCAGCTTTCTAATCTTTAATATTTGCATTTAACAAAATTATCAACAAAATTTTAAAAACAAAAATATCAAACCAAACGACCAAGCTGGCACCGTCGTTTATGACACGTTCAAAACCTGACAACTACCTCATCATCAATGGAGAAGAAATGTTTCATTAAACCTCTATTTTATTTAAAATAAGACCCTTTAAATTTAATTTAAACAACGAAATATAAGAAATAATGCCTTCAGAACTATTCAAAACCACTTTATTGATAAATTTAATTTGAATTTTACATCTAACTCTTAAATATTAGATGCAAATTATTATTATTAGTTGCCCTTTTTATAAGTAAAATATTCTTGAATAACTTTATAATACCAAAATGATATAGATATAAATTCACACGAACTGTGTGGCATGCATGTAAATTTCCCAGAGTGCATTATAAAAACTAGGACAGCTTCTCAAAACTCACAGAAAAAAAAAAAAACCATGACTGCTTCGTCACACTATTACTATAACTAAAGTTGATCAATTCAACAATAAAGTAAGACCGCATGAATTTGAAATAGCTCGGGAGATTCTAAAACTTTTTAGGGTAACTCCCAGAATACTTTTACAAAATTTTGGACAATTTAGAGGACATTTGGGCTTACATAAATTTNCTCAACAATAAAGTAAGACCGCATGAATTTGAAATAGCTCGGGAGATTCTAAAACTGTTTAGGGTAACTCCCAGAATACTTTTACAAAATTTTGGACAATTTAGAGGACATTTGGGCTTACATAAATTTGTTAAAGAAGATCATCCTAAAAGCCTTAGGGACCCACCAAGATATGATTCGAGACCCTTTTAACTTAAATATTTAATGAAAACCTCGTCACTACTTATCCTAAAATAAAACCTAATGCTCAAGGGTACAAGTCTTGGATATGGTATTCAATCACCTGTGGACGCTTGGGAATAATTTAATGCCACATATGAATCATCGGACTTGTGTAAGTTAGAGATTTGGGTGGCGAGGGCCAAGACGATAATGCTTATGTGTGCTAAGAGTGGGATATTTTAATAGTATCTCCTACCTCAATAATCTTTAAGGAGGGGATAGAATCGATGATACTATTCCACAACTTTTGGTAAGAAGTTACTGCTGACATTCTTAGATTGCTGATACGCCTAAAAAAGATTTAATTTTTCATATGCTTTTAATGCATACATTTGGTGATTTTCAATGATATTACACATTAAAGGAAGGTATTTTGCATATTTTTTTTTAAGTACAAGAAATGAACTTTTGGAGAAAATGAAGCAAAAATGGTGCAATTTGGAGTAAAAATGAGCAAGAAAGAAAATTTTGACTTGACACATTTCAATATGTCTTTCTATGCTTAATCTCATTTACACTTTTCACACATTTTTAAATAAAATTACATTTTAAAGAAAGGTTGTTTCATGCTTATTTTGTAAATCGATCTATTAAGAACGAAACACAACTGAAACGGGGCAAAACAAAGCTGAAACAGAGCCAAATGGAGCGAAACGATGGAGCTGCTACAGACCGGCACCGACGACGCCCGAATCTAGAGAATGATGAAAATATGGCGCCGACAACACCCAGAACGGTGCTTACGGCGACCGAGACAGCTTGGACGCAATTTTGGGTTGTTATGGCCGAGATTCAATGTATTTGGACGATTTTTTGAAGGTTGCTTGAGGCATCTCTTGGGAAATTCATCCCTACACTATAATAGAGCGATTTTTTGTCAGAAAAGGTGGTGTAAGTGAGTGGAAAAATGTGGAGAATGTTTATAGATCTTAGAATAGGAGTAGCAATGTAAATTTCTACCTTTTTGGAGAGATTGGAGAGGAGATTTTGAGAGAATCTGTAAGGAGATGTACTAGCATTGCATGGATCATCGGGAGACTTTGTGGGAGAGATTTTTATCTTATTTTAAGGGGAAAAAACTAAGTATTGTGTTTTTCATTAACTTATGATTTTATAAACACTTATTTAGTAGATTTGCTTTGATGGAATAAGTTTTCCGTTGTGTTTTCTTTGTGCTTTGTGATGTATCTTTCTTACTCTTTCTTTTTATTAGGAAATAGTGACATGGGAAAATTATGTCATTGTTTTCCTTTTACTTTTCTTTTATAATGAGAAGGATTCATGTTTAAGATATTGGGATGCATGATAGAAGAAGTTTTGATTATAAATGTGATAGTTTTTATTTGCACTTCCCTGTTGACCTCACTTTTAGTTGAGGTTTAGTTTTTCCTCTTTAGTAGCTTAGGGTCTAGCCATAAGACTTTCCTGTTGACTATTTCTAGAAACTAGAAACGAAATCCTCATCATTAGAAATTCTACCATCTTCTCTACTCAACTTGAAGCTCTACATATTGGTCATAACCTCTAGCACCTAGTACGTGGGGTCATTATGGGGGAGCTCAAGGAGAGTTCCCATAGGACTATTTGACCTTAGGGTTAACCCTGGGTGCNTCTTTGATGAAATAAGTTTTCCGTTGTGTTTTCTTTATGCTTTGTGATGTATCTTTCTTACTCTTTCTTTTTATTAGGAAATAGTGGCATGGGAAAATTATGTCATTGTTTTCCTTTACTTTTCTTTTATAATGAGAAGGATTCATGTTTAAGATATTGGGATGCATGATAGAAGAAGTTTTGATTATAAATGTGATAGTTTTTATTTGCACTTCCCTGTTGACCTCACTTTTAGTTGAGGTTTAGTTTTTCCTCTTTAGTAGCTTAGGGTCTAGCCATAGGACTTTCTTGTTGACTATTTCTAGAAAACTAGAAAAGAAATCCTCATCATTAGAAATTCTATCCTCTTCTCTACTCAACTTGAAGCTCTACATATTGGTCATAACCTCTAGCACCTAGTAGGTGGGGTCATTATGGGGGAGCTCAAGGAGAGTTCCCATAGGACTATTTGACCTTAGAGTTAACCCTGGGTGCTGGTCTGGGGCTAAGACACTCACTTTCACTCACTACACTCACTCTCACTCACAATCCATATATGACCCAAATGAGTATTCCATTGATCCATGGCTCATATAGGGTGGTTGGCACCCCAATTCTACAAAAAATATCCAACTTGACCTTTAGCCCCAAAATCCCCCAAATTACCTAGATACCATTGGAGCCCTAAATTTGTCCAAAATTCTCAAATCCACCCAAAATACCCAAATTTGTCCAAAAATCATTTCAAACCTTTTCAAAATACCCANTCCCCAAATTACCTAGATACTATTGGAGCCTTAAATTTGTCCAAAATTCTCAAAATTCTCAAATCCACTCAAAATACCCAAATTTGTCCAAAAATCATTTCAAACCTTTTCAAAATACCCAAGTTACCCAAAACTACCCAAAAATTCTAAATTTACCAAAATACCCCCAAAATGGCCAAAATTACTAAAATGCCCTTGGCACCTCAAACTTTCCCAAAACCTTGAAAATCACTCCAAATGTTTCCAAAACCAATTTTTACCCTCCAATTAAACCTAATTTAGCCCATTTGACCATTTTGACCAAAACCCCCTAATGGCCTTTAAAGATCCAATTTCCCCAAATTCACCTTAAATGTCCATTAATTTGGCCCAAATTTCTCTCAATTTCAATTATAAACTCAAATTAACCTTTAAAATGACTAATATAAACTTAATACAAGCTTAATTAGCTCATGATTTGAGCCTAATTTTGATCTAAGTCAAAACCTCAACTTTGGCCCTATGACTTGGTTCCACCAATCTGAACCTTATAGCCTACTCAATTTCCACCAATTTGAATCCTAAACTCTTCATAACAATCATAAACACCAAAATTGACCTTAAATTGGCCTTGGTAAAGCCTCAATTGCATTCAATTTTAACTCAAGTCTGAAAATTTGCCCCAAATTGGCCATACATCCAAATTCCACCAAATTGATTGCCCTAACCTCAAAATTGACACCCAATTTATGTTAAAACTCTTCATGATGTTCCTTTAGATAAATCTCAAAAATAAAATTGGACTTAGACCAACCTTAGCCCAACATAGACCAAAGTTTAGCCCAACATGCCCAAATTGACCAAAATTCCAAAATCTTTCAAATTGAACCCCCAATTGGACTCAAAATCAATTCAATCCTTCACAAAAAAATCTTCATTACAATCATATACACAATGTTGATCAATCAATTGGGCTCAAATTCATGGATAGCCTAACCCAAACCCAACTTTTGGCCATTTAGACCGACATTGAACCCATGCACCAAAATTAAACTAGCCATGTCAAATTGACCAAGACAAGACTTCTACAACCAATTTTTGGACCCTAGTGACCATGCTAGACTCACTTAACACACCCTAGATGAGACATGGACCAAAGTTCCCCTAAATCAAGGGATTTTTTTCCTAAATTGCTTAAGCCAATGAGATCTTTGCCAAAACCCATCATCAACCCATATTAATGGTTGTGATAGATTCCTCTGGCTCACCTGACCTCCTAGCCACCTCCCCTGGCCCTACCGGCAGGCCTAGTCATCGAAGAACCTCAAAATCAAGGGCCACCATCCATAAATCAAACCCAATCTCAACCTCAGGGGCCAGCTCACCTTAATTAAGCGTTAAAGCCTCTTAGCCCACCACCTAAGCAGACTTTTGTACCCAAGGCCAAGCCCTGAGCTCCACTCGGGCCGTGGCTATAAAATGGCCTCTTCACGACCAAAGGAAGGGTGCTGAAATTTTCCCAATGAGACCCTTCCAAATTTCTCCCATAGCCTCTTTGAGACCTCCTCAGTGTAACCCAACCACCTCCTTGCCCTCATTTCCCTTGTCGGAGCTCAAATCCTTGCCGGAGACAGGACATTCTCCACCATGCCTCCACAGTGCACCAAATCTCAATTAAACTCACCCACACCTTCACCACAGTGAAAGGAGAAGTAGCCCCTTCACAGAGAGCCTTCACACTAGACTTTGATCAACACCCAAATTGGGCCTTGATCGAATTTGGGTCTAGCCCTTTCACCACGACCAGAGGCCCAATCCCTAGCCTCCTTGGACCTCCACGAATGTGTTGAGCACCTCTGATTGAAGTTTCCCTTCTCAGAGCAAAGGTATTGAACTTCCCCTCTTCCCGAGTCTATTTTGATTCTCCATGTGAGTATGGTTAGTCTAATGGCATGTTTATCGTATGAATATGTTTATCTCACTTAGACGAGTCTATAAGATCAAACCTGAGATCATTTGGTTGAGAAATGAGAGNCTCATAGAGAGCCTTCACACTAGACTTTGATCAACACCCAAATTGGGCATTGATCGAATTTGGGTCTAGACCTTTCACCATGACCATAGCCCCAATCCCTAGCCTCCTTGGACCTCCACGAATGTGTCGAGCACCTATGATTGAAGTTTCCCTTCTTAGAGCAAAGGTATTGAACTTCCCCTCTTCTCGAGTCTATTTTGATTCTCCATGTGATTATGGTTAGTCTAATTGCATGTTTACCATATGAATATGTTTATCTCACTTAGACGAGTCTATAAGATCAAACCTGAGATCATTTGGTTGAGAAATGAGAGAGATCTTAAGGTTTTAGGGATGATGGTCACAGGTTTTGGCTATCAGGGATGATGACAGGGAGCCGTTGGATGGCGCGTGTATCAAACGGACGGGCAAGATGAAGCCGGACAACACTTCGATACATAAAGCACAGGCCAAGTCAACAACTACATGGATGGTGGCGTCCAACCAGAGTGTGCCACACAGAGCTTCAGAGACGTTGTAGGTTGACACGGCGCCACGTGTTTAAATAAAAAAAAATAGGGATTTTTCTATTTATTTAAATACTCATAACTTTGAAAAATCATATATTTGCACAGAAAAATCACAAAAATAAAAGAAAAATACCATAGTGTTCGATGATTAGAGGAAAACAATGTGGAAATAGTTTAAAGTTTATTTGATGCATATTTTATTTTTAATTAATTAAATACTGTTCTAAGTATTTTGATTCTCCATGCATTCAAGTATTTCACCATGGCTTGATATTTTGGCATATTGTTACCTCTATCATGAGGGATATTCCTTGATTTTTTCAAAGTCATAGGAGACCTCTAGACAGAGATCCATATTTTTCAATTTTATGTCCATCATTTGCATAAATTAATCATAGTAATTAACATGTTGCTTAGAAAAAATCTAAAAAATTTTTGGTAGGTTCACTGTGATCAGAGAACCCTAGAAAATTTTTTTCATGAGCCAAGTCATTAAGAACACACTTAGTTTTTATAAAACCCTAAGATACAAAGGAAATTCATTTGGGAAAAATAAACATCTAAATGCCTTGATTTTGATTCTCCACTATAATTTAAAGTTTAGAGGACTCCCCAGAAAAATTTCAAAATATTTGGAGTTCATTTGACAACATAATCTGATTTTCTAAGTTAAATAGCATTTTTGACACTAAAATGATTTTTAACAATCAAAATATACCTTAAAAATTTATAAAATTGGTTTTCGGAGTTCTCTGTCATTAGAAGGATTTCATAAAAATAAATTTGTAATTAAAATAAAAATTTCATTTTTTTAAACATATTTTGAATATTTAAATAATAAAAAAAATAATAAAAGTCATAAAATTAATAAAATTCATGAAATTGTTCTAAATTATTTCCTATGAACTTAGGAGCTATTGGAATATTTTTTTCTAATTTTCTAAGTAAAAACATTGAATTTTGAAACCTTAAAAATAACTTTCAAAGGCTAAAAAAGGATTTTAAAAAATTTTCATTTAAATAATTTTAATAATTTAAAGAAAAATCATAAAAATGTGAAATTTATTTATTTTTTGGTTCTTTGACCTCAGAGAGATTTAATAAAAATGAAAAAAAATTAATTTTCCATATTTGAAATATTTTATAATTAATGATACTTCATAACTTAAAATAATTCTAATAATTCAAATAAAACTCAAAAAATCACTAAAATTGGTCTAAGTGGTTCTCTGGTCTAGTTCTACCTCCAGTAAGAATTTCAAGTGATTAGGCTTTGCCTTGGTCAAGTTATTAAATTTTCTTTGAAAAATCCTATTTTTGCATGTAAATAAACATGTAAATTAAATTAATTTTTAAAAAAAATCACATTTTCACCTATGATGTCTTAATTGACTCATTAGTGAGGTAAGGTAAAAATCCCAAAGTCATTTGAATTAAATTTAATGAATTATGAAGTGATAGAGCCTTAGGGGTAAAAGTGTAATTTTGAAAATCTAGCCCTAATTAACATTTAGGCTTAATTTAAGAGGGTAAGATGGACATACTTTGATCTCAATTAACATGTTCAGATGATTAAAATATAATGAATTAATTGGTAGAAACCAATTTCACTTTTATTAATTAAATGATAAATTTACAATTTCCTAAATCATTAAAATTTGGAAATCTATTAAATTAAATGATCCTAGACTTAGGGGTATGATTTTGGATGTTAATAACTCACTAATTTAATACCTCTATTTGGTGTTTAAATGACATTTAAACCTTTTGATGATGAATTATTATCACTTAAAATTTAATTTCTTTAAAAAATTACTAATATGTCCACTAAGTTCCTAAGGGCTAGTAATGACGTAGGCTAAATCAAATTTGGTTAAATGAGGATTACATAAGTGAATGTAACCAAAAATTGAACATCTTTAAAACACTACAAGCCCAAGTTAAAGCTGAAATTGGCTATGCGTCTTAATAACATTAACTTGCCCCTTTTAAAGGTCTTCACCCAAATAATTCTCAAATTAAATGTCAAATGATAATTACCCTACTCTTAGAGATAATTGAAATATCGATGCTCACTGAACGCTAGAGGTATGTACAAGATGAATTATTAAGCAACATAATAATTTTAAATGAGCTCGAGACTTTTCACCAGGCGGTGAGAAGGAAGCATGGACCTACTTTTGGATACGTCGGAGGTCTACTAAACTTAATATATTTTGCTTAATGAAATCATCCTCAAATGAATTAATGAGAGCTCACCAAGATATGATTTAGGATTTGGTAGATCACACGAACCTTATTTCCCTGCTTTACATAAAATGCTTTTAACATATAAATGCTCTCACATGCATTTTGAGTTTCAGTTGAAAATGATGGGAAGACCATCCAAGTACGCTTTTATTTTATTTGCATTTCTAGTTTCCCATACTTTACTTTTTTAGTATGTTACTGTACTTACTCACCTGCATGTTTGAAAAAAAAATAAAAACATGCATGTTAAACAATGATGTCACTCTGCATAAAAACTAAAACTGCTAGGATAGTCGCAAAACCAAAACCAAAACTAAAATCAACCAAGATAAAATTAACCGCCACAACATTCAAAATATAAAATAACTAAAAATTTAATCACAAACATCACAAAACAACAATTGCAACTAAATTAAGACGTCTTTATCGAATGATCGAGAATCTCTCGGAGGAGGTAACCTACGGTTGCTAACGAGGCTTCCCACGGTCTAAATGAAAGTATAGAACTCATTAAGCTGAGTTTAGTAAATTCATTTAGACTAAGTGAATCCAATAGAAAATAGGGGTACTGGAACGAGGAAATCGTAGGATCCTAACCGGTGTCACTCTAATCAACTTTAACATGCCCAATAACATTTAAAAAACTGCAACTAAAGGGACATCTGATTTGACATCATAACTTGACACACTAGAAAACTTAAACTCGTCACTGCAAGGAGCTTAGAGCTAGCACGGTGGGCAGCACGACTATCTTCAACAGCAAAACACATCTACATCAGCTAAACCAATTTCCTTTCTTAGAATTAAACAACCAAGCCGTAGGACTTTGAGGTAATTTGCTTATGCAACATAAATCCCCACCTCATCTTTAGGCCTTTGTACAGAGCTGTACAATATAAGCCCTAACTCGTCTTAGGATTCCGAGGTTGTCGTCCGTCACGACCTAAACCCTCACATCTTCCAGGCTATTTGTGTAATTGTTTCACACAAATGTAAGCCCCAAACTAATAAAATTGGCAGGATGAAACATCTAAATAATTTCTCCTCAAAATTGAAGCCAAACAATAGGATAGACTGAGAAGTCACCGAGGTTCTCCTCCGGATCTATGCATCCTCTAGTTCTTCCTCCTTTAAATTCTATAATAAAATATTTTAAATTTGAGTTATTCCCATTTCACACCTCTTTGTTTGATTTTTTTGAAAAATCCAATCCTTTTGAACTCCTTAAAGATAATATTCCCTAATTTTTATCGAGAGTTTTCTTAGGTGACTTCGGTTATCTAAAATGTAATTAACTATAGGGATTGCCCTTATAGGAAACATCTCTGAACCTAGTTTAAAAGAAATCTTATTTAATTCTTCATATTAAATAGGGGAAATTATCGGCAAATAAAACAGTTTCGCAGACCAGACGGATGTCATATATTTTTTAGTTTATTTGATTGAGCCTCATCCTTAAGTCTTGTGTTTATCCTTCGGGATATATACAGGATTTGAGGTATAGTGCTATTTCATTTAAACTATGAAAAATATAGGGTCAGTTTAATTTCATATTTTCCTAAAACACACACATATATATATATATATATATATATATATNGACCAAACCTGTGCCACCTATTAATCAAACTCCTAGTCAGACCCAATTTCAACTTCAACCAACACTTGGAGGAGGTTTGCAGACTCAAGGTGAAGATTGGAAACAAATGCAATCAAGACCTCACCTCTTGGGTGAAGGTATAATACAAAATCCATAAAATCTTCCTCAATTTCACTAATTATAAAGTGAAATTGTATTTAATATGCTTTTAAGTATATGAATATATTCATCTCAATTAGATGAAGTTTATAGGATCAAATTGTGACTGATTTGGTTGAGTATCAAGCAAGATTGAAGTGTTTTAATGTGTATAATTCTTGGTTTAGGTCAGATGGGGAAAATGAACAAATGTCTTTCATACACTTGTGTGTTGACCTAAAGGCAAAGGAGGAGTTGGTCGAGGACATGGACCATAAATCGCAAGCCGAGTCAGCACTGATGCAAATGGTAGTATCGAATGGGAATGCGCAGCGTGGGCTTTCGTAGATGTCGAGGAAGGACGTGGAGCCATGTGGATAAGTAGATAATTAGGGCATTTTTATTTTAAATAGATTTAGAAACATAAAAAATTATTAAGTTGGTGTTGAAAAATCATAAAAACAAAATAAAAATACCTCTGTGTACAGCGAATAGAGGAAAAAATTATGAACTAAAAATTAAATTTTGTTCATATATATATTTTTAATTATTTAAATACCCCATAGCTTGTTTTAATNACTAGAAACCAGTTGAAGTAAGATAATTCCCATTTAGATCCTATGAAGGTAGGTCTAAATTGTATTGCTTTTATACAAAAACTGATTAAATTTAAAAAGTTTGAAGCTGTGTTGGAGCTGAGCCCACCTTTTAATCCTTCCATTACCAAAGTCTTGAAAATCTGTTGGACTCTTCCAAAGATTGGATGGACAAAAGTTAACACTGATGGTAGCTACAAATCTCAGTCTGCTGGAATTGGTGGTGTCTTCAGGAATCATGAGGGGAGGTGTGTCTTGTTTTTTCAATCTCCTGTTAAAGCTTTGGATTCCCTTGAAGCTTAATGTCAAGCTATTTTTTGGGCCCTCAACTTAGCCAGATCTTGCCATTTCAACCAGCTATGGGTTGAATCTGACTCCTTGATGCTTATTAACATTATCAATGGTTCTTATGATACCCCATGGAAATTAATCAGCTAGATTTCTGGAATTCATCAATTGCTTAAGAATTATTCTATCAAGTTCTCCCACATCCATAGAGAAGGGAATAGACCCTCCAATTCGCTGGCTAGAAGGGGTCTCTATACTGAAGAACCTTTGGTGAGCAGAAGGATTCCTCCCCCACTAGATTTCTTATTATCCAGTTATCTACTACCTCTCACATATATCAGATAACTCCTTTCTGTTCTTTTGAGAGGTTGTCTTCTTCTCTATAGGCCCTCTTTCCTTTTGTATTTGGTTTTCTTTCTTTCATTAATGAATTGGAGCTTTGCTCCTTACCTATATATATATATATATATATATATATATATATANTCCTTTGAAGGTAGGTCTAAATTGTATTGCTTTTATACAAAAACTGATTAAGTTTAAAAAGTTTGAAGCTGCGTTGGAGCTGAGCCCACCTTTTAATCCTTCCATTACCAAAGTCTTGAAAATCTGTTGGACTCTTCCTTGGATGGACAAAAGTTAACACTGATGGTAGCTACAAATCTCAATCTGCTGGAATTGGTGGTGTCTTCAGGAATCATGAGGCGAGGTGCGTCTTGTTTTTTCAATCTCCTGTTAAAGCTTTGGATTCCCTTGAAGCTTAATATCAAGCTATTTTTTGGGCCCTCAACTTAGCCAGATCTTGCCATTTTAACTAGCTATGGGTTGAATCTGACTCCTTGATGCTTATTAACATTATCAATGGTTCTTATGATACCCCATGGAATTTAATCAGCTAGATTTCTCGATATCATCAATTGCTTAAGAATTATTCTATCAAGTTCTCCCACATCCACAGAGAAGGGAATAGACCCTCCAATTCGCTGGCTAGAAGGGGTCTTTATACTGAAGAACCTTTGGTGAGCAGAAGGATTCCTCCCCCACTGGATTTCTTGTTATCCAGTGATCTACTACCTCTCACATATATCAGATAACTCCTTTTTGTTCTTTTGAGAGGTTGTCTTCTTCTCTATAGGCCCTCTTTCCTTTTGTATTTGGTTTTATTTCTTTCATTAATGAATTGGAGCTTTGCTCCTTACCAATATATATATATATATATATATATATATATATATNAAAAAATATGAAACATGTTTTGGTAGGTTCACCGTGGCTATAGAGCCTTAAGAAAAATATGTAATGGGTTTAAATAATTAAGTGTTTTAACATATGTATTTAAGTCACTAAAAGTGATAAAAAATTTGAAACAATGATATATAATTCAATAAATCATAAAATTTGACCCACAGTGAAGATAATGAACATATTAAACCCTTTTATAGTTAATTAAGGCTCTATAGCCACAGTGAAATTAAAATAGCCATAATGAACTAATTATTTATATTTCACCTAGGTAAACCTACATTAATTTTCCTAAAGATATAAACTTTACTTTGACTAATCAAATGATTTAACATTGAAAAACCATATTTTTGAGCGAAAATAATTATTAAAAATTAAATAAGAAATATAAATTATAATTTCATCTCTGATATTTTAGCTGACTGGTTAGTGAGGTACCAAGAAAATTTTAAAGTCATTTGAGTTGATTTTAAGGGGTTATGAAGTGGAGTGCTTTAAGGGAAAAATGATAATTATGGATATTGGAGCCCTAATTAATTTTTATGTTAAGTCAAAGAGTAAATGAGTAATATTGATCATAATAAACTTCTTTAGATGTTTAAAACATGAAGGGTTAAAAGGTCGAAACTAATTCACCACTTTTCTACAACAAGGGTAAAATTTTAATTTTTCTAAATTATTGTGAATTAGAAGTTAACCTAATTGGATAATCCCAGGGTAGTGGGCTTGAACTAGGAAGATAATAATGTACTCATTTGAAGCCCTCTAATTNACGGTAAAATTTGAAACCCATTTGATTTGAATTTAATATCAAAATCTATTTTTCTAGGTAAATGAGATTTTTGCACTAAAACAATGATAAGACATTAAGAAATTAAGAAAATTATGAGAAGTGATTTTGGGTGTTTCTTGTGACCAAAGGGCACTCAAGAAAAATAAAATTGATGTTCAAATAAATAGTTAATTTTTAGCAAACTTTTAATTAAAAAATAATTAAAAATAATTAAAAGCACAAAAATAAAAAAAATACAACAGAATATCAAAAATTGTTTTCTGACCACTTGGGATCACTTAAAACATTTTTCCTAATTTTCTTAAGATATTTATGTATTTTTAAATGCCGAAAATGTATTTTCCTTAATTTTGCATTAAAATAGATACAATAAATAAAATAAAAATTAAAAAAATAAAAAGTTTATTTCTTTGAGTTCTTTGAACTCTGAGAGACTAAAGAAAAATATAAAAACTAATTTTTGAAATTAAAATATATTTTCTATTTAATTAATCAATAGAGTCAATAAATAATTTTAATACTTAAAATAAAACTCAAAAAAATTTAAAATTTGGCCCAACTAGTCTGCTAACCTAGGTAAACCTCCATTAATTTTCCTAAAGATATAAACTTTACTTTGACTAATCAAATGATTTAACATTGAAAAACCATATTTTTGAGCTAAAATAATTATTAAAAATTAAATAAGAAATATAAATTATAATTTCATCTCTGATATTTTAATTGACTGGTTAGTGAGGTACCAAGAAAATTTTAAAGTTATTTGAGTTGATTTTAAGGGGTTTTGAAGTGGAGTGCTTTAAGGGAAAAATGATAATTATGGATATTGGAGCCCTAATTAATTTTTACGTTAAGTCAAAGAGCAAATGAGTAATATTGATCATAATAAACTTCTTTAGATGTTTAAAACATGAAGGTTTAAAAGGTCGAAACCAATTCACCACTTTTCTACAACAAGGGTAAAATTTTAATTTTGCTAAATTATTGTGTATTAGAAGTTAACTTAATTGGATAATCCCAGGGTAGTGGGCTTGAACTAGGAAGATAATAATGTACTCATTTGAAGCCCTCTAATTGGTGATTAGATGACAAGTGCAATCATTTAATGAGAATTAAATCCACTTAATCCAACATCCTTAATTATTATAAACTTACCCGTAAAGATAATATAAGGGCTTAATTGTAAATTAGACATGATCTAAATTTACCTAATAAGGTTTAGAAATGAGAAAAATAAGTAATCATGAGTGTCTTTTAAACACTACAATCTCAACTTTAATCAAACACTAGAGCTTTGATGATTCAGTTTGCGCTTATGGGCACCCACTCACATAACCCTTAAATAAAAAATTAAGTGAATGCCTAGTTACCCTACTCATTGGATAACTAAAACATCAAGGTTCTTTAAGCATAGGATAAATTAATTACCATTGAACCTACATTTAAATTTGGGAGATTAATTTAACAACATAATCAGTTCAAATGAACTCGAAACGTTTCAATGGGCTTTAAATGTTGTTTAGGGTTATGCGAAACAATTGAACTTACTATAACTTGTTCAATAAAATCATCCTTAAAAACTTTAAGGACCCACCAAGTTAATAGAAGTGCCCTACACTTCTTGTCACATTAATTGACCTAATGCTCAAGGATTTAAATATTCTCTATGATATTTAAATCGTAATGGGAAACTGAGGATATTTGTTTTTGCCACATATTTATCATCGTCCTTGTGTAAGTTTAAGGTCTAGGTGGCTAGGGTGATGACGATAATGCTAATGCGTGCTTAAGTGAGGGACATAAAGTGGGATTTTCGGATAATATTTCCTATCTCAAGGACCATTAAAAAAAAAGGGAGAGGATAAAGACCTATGATACTGTTCGACGACACTTGAGGATATAATTTCCACTGATACTCTTAGGTTGTCGGTAATCCTAGCTCAATTAAAGTAATTAACTAGTAGACTACACTACTTTGTAAGGTATTTACAAAAATGAAAATGCTTTCGACTGTTAAAATAAATTCTAAATGCATGAAAATTAAATTAAAGATGAGAACGTGTAAAGGTTCATTGTTAATCACTTCAATCGAGGTTAGGACTGCCCTCCGTAGCTTATCGGGTTGGTAGCTCTTGCTCAAGATTGGGAAGCACACAGTCTAGCTCTGAGCCCCCACCTTTACCAATTTCTTACACTTAGTCCTTATCTTTAATATGTGACTATTGGTTTCCTTTTACTTGCTTGATGTTTACTATGACCCGTTTTCCAACTTTTTCCGTAACAGTTGCTCATGTTTACTTTCTTGTAACTTATTTAAATCTTCTATAAATATATTATGCTTTATGATGCTAAACATGCAATAGTAGCAGAGGCCCAGGTACACTCATTTAAATAATTGCAGTAATTTTACTACAGCATTTTCATTTACAATCCTTTTACTTTTGCTTTAGTAATTGCAAGAACTTTAGGATAGAAAACAGTAGCCGGTTTACCTAGGGTGGATCCCTATAAAACCCAAACACATACCCGTTAATTAATTAGATTAATAAAGATTGAATAAATGCATAAGACATAAAGTTCTTACTTGGAGTTGTCACTTTGATGAGAAGTTTGGAGCTAACTTTGTGGGTAACATGACAAGAATGTACATGAGAACAACTTTGAGATTGAGAAAAGGTATACAACAACAACTTTCCTTAGAATTAAAGAACAAATCATTGGATATGAAGGCATCTCGTCTAGTATGAAATAAATCATTAATTTATCTATAGGCTTTTGCAGAGCTATGTTATGCAATACAAGCACTAACTCGCTTTAGGCTTTAAGGTTATCTTTTGTTTCAACATAAATCTTGTTATTTTTCAAGTTATTCGTATGACCGTGTCATACAAGTGCAAGCTCTAAGAAATAAAACAAGCAAGTCGAAACATTGAATAATATTTTTTCAAAGTTGAAGCCAAGTAGTGTGAGAGTTTGAGAAGTCAAAGAGGTATCCCTTGAATTAGTGAAACCTCCTACCTTTCATTCCTTTGGATTCCTGATAATAAATGTCCCCATTAGATCCATCCTCTTTAGAACTTCCAATGTCCAATCTTGAAAGCCTTAAACTTTGAATTTCTTGAAAGCAAAACCATTGAACTAAATCGAGAGTATTCTTAAGTGACTTCAGTTACTTAAGATGTAATTAATTATAGGGGCTTGCCTCTACAAGAACTTTGGAACTCAACTTAATATAAACCTTATTTAATCCTCCAAATTATATAAAGGAACTTGTCGGTCAACATAAAATGTTTCGTAGACCAAAATGGATCTTATAAATTCTTTAGTTTATTTAATTCAGCCTCACAATCAAGTAACGTGTCTATTCCTCGGGATAGACACAACACTTATAGTATTGTGCTATTTTATTTAAACTATTACATATATGAAATTGGTTTGGTCTCGTATTTTTAAAATTAAAATATTACTTTTCAAAATCATATATATATATATATATATNCTCCATTCTGCAAGTAGCCATTATTAGCATTTCCCATCCAAATTGTATCATGAAAAATAGAAGTAACATCTCGTTCAACCACAACTCTAGCCATCAAAGGCTTAGAACAATTCTAAGTAGCAACATCAACTTTTAAGAGATTCCCAAAAATAAAACCCAAAGTGTATAAGAGTTTCAGATTGAAGAGATGCAATTTTAACCCAGGAGACCTTACCCAAACCAACACAATAGGAAGTTATTCTTTAGGATTAAAATAGGGAGTCTCTTGCAAAATCTTCATATAAGATTTTTTTTCAATTAAAAGGATCTTTCAAGAGAAGATATATAGTCCTCTTCCTTCTCTACTTTGATCATTAAATTCTTCTCGTCAATTAATCCTAAATTCCACTACCAACTAATCTCTATCCGCAAAGAACTTTCTAATAACTTCCATTTTCTTTTGAGTAAACACTAATTTACCCATCAAAGTATACATAAGAGGTTCCACAAACACAGTGCTTTCTTCCTCAAGAATGAATAAAGCAAGTTTATAGTTTTTCATAGAAGCTTTCTTGAGCAAACCAGCCAAAGAGGAATCAACAAGTTGCTCCTTAAAGCTAGATGGAAAGAAATCAAGAAAAGGCTCAATAGGACATCCTGCAACCACGTCACAAAAAAAGAGACCAACCTNATTTAAATATATTTTCAAACCACTATTTGGTGACCAACAACTAGTAAGTGCATTCTCACCAGCCAAAAGATCCTGATGCTCTCTTAAATGATTGTTATGATCCTCTAGTTTTTTTCAAATTGATCTTGACCGAGTGGATAATAGTATGAAGGTTCCATAAAACCTCCTAATTCCACCTCCTCAATTTATCCACAAAATTCTTATTAAAAAAATAATAATCTATTACCCGCATTTCCCTCAAAAATAGAAATCCAATTATCCACGACAAACTCAAAAAAGGAATGACGAAGAGTCCACATATTTAAAAATATAATATGATAGACTTTAGATTTGAAAATCAAATTCACAATGAGAGTAATGGGAGCATCATCAGAGCAGGTAACTGAAAATCAAATTCACAATATTAGCAAATAAAGAGTGCATTCAAGAAGCATTGTCGAAAAATCCTTTTAGCCTTTAAGTGGTCTTACCACAATACCATGTAAAAATGTTCTCATTATTTCAAAGATCAAACATCCCTGCATCTAACAAAACATCATTAAAATTAGTAATATGTTCTTGATTAAAATATCTACATCCTTTTTTTTCCACCACAGAAATAATAGCACTAAAATCTTCACCCGCGATCCAAGATTCATTAAAATTATATTTAAGTGCAATAATGTTACTCCATAAATCCAAACAAGCTCCAATAGTGCAACCCACATAGATAACAATAGTAAGAAAAAAATATTATCATAAACAATTCTCAAATGAATAAATTGAACATGATTGCTGATAATATCCCCCTTAATAAAGAAATTCTAAAATAACCAAATTTTATAAATAATATTTGCAAAGGAATTAAAATTTTTGAATAACTTCATATAATTTTCATTATTACGAATAGCAACCATATGCTCTAATATACCAAAGAAAGGAAGCTTATGAATCTTAATAATATTCTCGAGTCTATTAGATGCATTAACGTCAGTAATGCCCCTAATGTTCTGAATCGTCAACTTAAACAACAAACATAAGTTTCCTCCATTTAGTCTTTCTAGAATGAAAGGTTAATTGATTATTTTTACCTTTCCTAACCATACGACTATGAAATAAGACAACCTCAGGGTTAGCATACTTAAGTTCACGAATGCCTTTTGAGTCTTTTTTTCTTGGCTTTGATTGTGACCCATTCTTTTTCCAAATTAGTTTTAGACTGATTTAGTTTTTAAATCAGTTCATCCTTCTTACTAATACAACTTTTCAAAGCAGTACTATCATCAATCAAAGAATTCTTTCAATTATCATTATCCAAAGAAGCAACCAAATGAGGAATCATTCCCTCATTCACATTCCTTATTTGAATCATAACAACATAGTTTAAAGAATCTCCCAAAGATTCTTTCATATTAAAAATTCCATTTTTCAATCTTTTTGCAACCTCCATATAAAAGATGTTTCTACAATATTAGGAACTTNGCTACAATCTCAACTTTAATCAAACACTAAAGTTTTGATGATTCAATTTGCGCTTATGGGCACCCACTCACATAACCCTTAAATAAAAAATTAAGTGAATGCCTAGTTACCCTACTCATTGGATAACTAAAACATCAAGGTTCTTTAAGCATAGGATAAATTAATTACCATTGAACCTACATTTAAATTTGGGAGATTAATTTAACAACACAATCAGTTCAAATGAACAAAAAAAAAGGGGAGAGGATAAAGACCTATGATACTGTTCGACGACACTTGAGGATATAATTTCCACTGATACTCTTAGGTTGTCGGTAATCCTAGCTCAATTAAAGTAATTAACTAGTAGACTACACTACTTTGTAAGGTATTTACAAAAATGAAAATGCTTTCGACTGTTAAAATAAATTCTAAATGCATGAAAATTAAATTAAAGATGAGAAAGTGTAAAGGTTCATTGTTAATCACTTGGATCGAGGTTAGGACTGCCCTCCGTAGCTTATCGGGTTGGTAGCTCTTGCTTAAGATTGGGAAGCACACAGTCCAGCTCTGAGCCCCCACCTTTACCAATTTCTTACACTTAGTCCTAATCTTTAATATGTGACTATTGGTTTCCTTTTACTTGCTTGATGTTTACTACGACTAGTTTTCCAACTTCTTTCGTAACAGTTGCTCATGTTTACTTTCCTGTAACTTATTTAAATCTTCTATAAATATATTATGCTTTATGATGCTAAACATGCAATAGTAGCAGAGGCCCAGGTACACTCATTTAAATAATTGCAGTAATTTTACTACAGCATTTTCATTTACAATCCTTTTACTTTTGCTTTAGTAATTGCAAGAACTTTAGGATAGAAAACAGTAGCCGGTTTACCTAGGGTGGATCCCTATAAAACCCAAACACATACCCGTTAATTAATTAGATTAATAAAGATTGAATAAATGCATAAGACATAAAGTTCTTACTTGGAGTTGTCACTTTGATGAGAAGTTTGGAGCTAACTTTGTGGGTAACATGAAAAGAATGTACATGAGAACAACTTCGAGATGGAGAAAAGGTATAGAACAACAACTTTCCTTAGAATTAAAGAACAAATCATTGGATATGAAGGCATCTCGTCTAGTATGACATAAATCATTAATTTATCTATAGGCTTTTGCAGAGCTATGTTATGCAATATAAGCACTAACTCGCTTTAGGCTTTAAGGTTATCTTTTGTTTCAACATAAATCTTGTTATTTTTCAAGTTATTCGTATGACCGTGTCATACAAGTACAAGCTCTAAATAATAAAACAAGCAAGTCGAAACATTGAATAATATTTTTTCAAAGTTGAAGCCAAATAGTATGAGAGTTTGAGAAGTCAAAGAGGTATCCCTCGAATTAGTGAAATCTCCTACCTTTCATTCCTTTGGATTCCTAATAATAAATGTCCCCATTAGATCCATCCTCTTTAGAATTTCTAATGTCCAATCTTGAAAGCCTTAAATATTGAATTTCTTGAAAGCAAAACCATTGAACTAAATCGAGAGTATTCTTAAGCTACTTCAGTTACTTAAGATGTAATTAACTATAGGGGCTTGCCTCTACAAGAACTTTGGAACCCAACTTAATATAAACCCTATTTAATCCTCTAAATTATATAAAGGAACTTGTCGGTCAACATAAAATGTTTTGTAGACCAAAATGGATGTTATAAATTCTTTAGTTTATTTAATTCAACATCACAATCAAGTAATGTGTCTATTCCTTGGGATAGACACAACACTTATAGTATTGTGCTCTTTTATTTAAACTATTACATATATGAAATCGGTTTGGTCTCGTATTTTTAAAATTAAAATATTACTTTTGAAAATCATATATATATATATATATATANTACATAGAGAATTTAAATATATTTTCAAACCACTATTTGGTGACCAACAACTAGTAAGTGCATTCTCACCAGCCAAAAGATCATGATGCTCTCTTAAATGATTGTTATGATCCTCTAGTTTTTTCAAATTGATCTTGACCGAGTGGATCATAGTATGAAGGTTCCATAAAACCTCCTAATTCCACCTCCTCAGTTTATCCACCAAATTCGTATGAAAAAAATAATAATCTATTACCCGCATTTCCCTCAGAAATAGAAATCCAATTATCCACGACAAACTCAAAAAAGGAATGATGAAGAGTCCACATATTTAAAAATATAATATGATAGACTTTAGATTTGAAAATCAAATTAACAATGAGAGTAATAGGAGCATCATCAGAGCAGGTAACTGAAAATCAAATTCACAATATTAGCAGGGAAAGAGTGCATTCAAGAAGCATTGGCAAAAAATCCTTTTAGCCTTTAAGTGGTCTTACCACAATACCATGTAAAAATGTTCTCATTATTTCAAAGATCAAACATCCCTGCATCTAACAAAACATCATTAAAGTTAGTAATATGTTCTTGATTAAAATATCCACCTCCTTTTTCTTCCACCACAGAAATAATAGCACTAAAATTTTCACCTGCGATCCAAGATTCATTAAAATTATATTTAAGTGAAAGAATGTTACTCCATAAATCCAAACAAGCTCCAATAGTGCAACCCACATAGATAACAATAGTAAGAAAAAAATATTATCATAAACAATTCTCAAATGAATAAATTGAACATGATTGCTGATAATATCCCCCTTAATAAAGAAATTCTAAAATAACCAAATTTTATAAATAATATTTGCAAAGGAATCGAAATTTTTGAATAACTTCATATAATTTTCATTAGTACGAATAGCAACCATATGCTCTAAGATACCAAAGAAAGGAAGCTTATGAATCTTAATAATATTCTCGAGTTTATTAGATGCATTAACGTCTGTAATGCCCCTAATGTTCTAAATCGTCAACTTAAACATCGAACATAAGTTTCCTCCATTTAGTCTTTCTAGAATGAAAGGTTAATTGATTATTTTTACCTTTCCAAACCATANCTTAGAAAAAATATAAAATGAGTTTAAATAATTAAGTGTATTAACATATGTATTCAAGTCTCTAAAATTGATAAAAAAAATTTAAAAAATGATTTATAATTCAATAAATCATAAAATTTGACCTACAGTGAAGATAATGAACAAATTAAACCACTTTAAAATTTGAAACCCATTTGAATTGAATTTAATATCAAAATCTATTTTTCTAGGTAAATGAGATTTTTGAACTAAAATAATGATAATACATAAAAAAATTAAGAAAATTATGAGAAGTGATTTGGTGCGTTTCTTGTGACCAAAGGCACTCAAGAAAAATAAAATTGATGTTAAAAAAAGTAGTTAATTTTTAGCAAAATTTTAATTTTAAAAAATAAAAAACAATTAAAAGCACACAAATAAAAAGAAATACAACAAAATATAAAAAATTGTCTCCTGACCACTTGGAAAAATATGAAAACTAATTTTTGAAATTAAAATATATTTTCTATTTAATTAATCAATAGAATCAATAAATAATTTTAATACTTAAAATAAAACTAAAAAAAATGTGAAATTTGGCCCAACTAGTCTGCTAGCCTAAGTAAACCTCCATTAATTTTCCTAAAGATAGAAACTTTACTTTGACTAATCAAATAAATTAACATTGAAAATCCATATTTTTTAGCTAAAATAATTATTAAAATTAAATAAAAATTAGAAAATTATAATTTCACCTCTGATATTTTAATTGACCCTTTAGTGAGGTACCAAGAAAATTTTAAAGTCATTGAGTTGATTTTAAGGGGTTTTGAAGCGGAGGGCCTTAAGGGCAAAATAATAATTATGGATATTGAAGCCCTAATTAATTTTTATGTTAAGTCAAAGAGTAAATGTGTAATATTGATCATAATAAACTTCTTTAGATTTTTGAAACATGAAGGGTTAAGAGGTCGAAACTAATTCACCACTTTTCCACAACAAGGGTAAAATTATAATTTTCCTAAATTATTGTGAATTAGAAGTTAACCTAATTGGATGATCCTAGGGTAGTGAGCTTGAACTAGGAAGATAATAATGTACTCATTTTGAAGCCCTCTAATTGGTGATTAGCTGACAAGTGCAATCATTTAATGAGAATTAAATCCACTTAATCCAACATTCTTAATTATTATAAACTTACCCATAAAGGTAATATAAGGACTTAGTAGTGAATTAAACATGATCTGAATTTACCTAATAAGGTTTAGAAATGATAAAAATAAGTAATCATGAGTTCCTTTGAAACACTACAATCTCAACTTTAATCAAACACTAGATTTTTGATGATTCACTTTGCCCTTATGGGCACCCACTCACGTAACCCTTAAATAAAAAATTAAGTGAATGCCTAGTAACCCTACTCATGAGATAACTAAAACATCAAGGTTCTTTAAGCATACGATAACCTGATTACCATTGAACCTACATTTAACTTCGGGAGATTAATTTAACAACATAATAAGCTCAAATGAACTCGAAACGCTTCGATGGGTTTTAAATGTTGTTTAGGGTTGTGTTGAACACTTTTATA
Source organism: Phalaenopsis hybrid cultivar (assembly GCA_002079205.1). Taxonomy (NCBI): domain Eukaryota; kingdom Viridiplantae; phylum Streptophyta; class Magnoliopsida; order Asparagales; family Orchidaceae; genus Phalaenopsis; species Phalaenopsis hybrid cultivar. Next base: position 50,613 of record JXCR01140952.1, read on the forward strand.
ATTTTTTTAGGTGTTTTGAAGAACAATTGAACTTATTATAACTTGTTCCAAAAAATAATCCTTAAAAACTTTAAGGACCCACCAAGTTAATAGAAGTGCCCTACACTTCTTGTCACATTAATTGGCCCAATGCTCAAGGATTTAAATATTATTTATGGTATTTAAATCCTAATGGGCAACTGAGGATATTTTTTTTTGCCACATATTGATCATCGGGCTTGTGTAAGTTTAAGGTCTAGGTGGCTAGGGTGATGACGATAATGCTAATGTGTGCTTAAACGAGGGATATGAAGTGAGATTTTAGGATAATATTTTCTATCTCAAGGACCATTAAAAAAATGAGAGAGGATAAAGACTTATGATACTATTCAACGACACTTGAGAATATAATTACCACCGATACTCTTAGGTTGTTGGTAGTCTTGCTCAATTAAAGTAATTAACCAGTAGACTACACTGCTTTGTAAGTTATTTACAAGAATAAAAATGCTTTTGACTATTAAAGTAAATTCTAAATGCATGAAAATTAAATTAAAGATGAGAACTTGTAAAGGTCCACGGTTAATCACTTGGATCGTGGTTAAGACTGCCCTCCATAGCTTATCGGGTTGGTAGCTCATACTCAGGGTTGGTAAGCACACAGTCCAGCTCTGAGCCACCACCTTTACCAATGTCTTACACTTAGTTTTGATCCTTAATATGTGACTATGGGTTTCATTTTACTTGCTTGATTTATACTACGGCTCTTTTTCCAACTTTTTCTGTAACGGATGCTCATGTTTACTTTCCTGTAACTTATTTAAATCTCCTATAAATATATTATGCTTTATGATGCTAAACATGCAATAGTAGCAGAGGCCCAGGTACACTCATTTAAATAATTGAAGTAATTTTACTACAACATTTTCATTTACAATCCTTTTACTTCTGCTTTTGTAATTGCAAGAACTTTAGGATAGAAAATAGTAGCCGGTTTACCTAGAGTGGATCCCTATAAAACCCAAACACATACCCGTTAATTAATTGGATTAATAAAGATTGAATGAAAGCATAAGACTAAAATTTCTTACCTGGAGTTGTCATATTGATGAGAAGTTTGGAGCTAACTTTGTGAGAATCATGACAAGAATGTACAGGAGAACAATTTTGAGATGACAAAAATGTATACAACAACAACTTTCCTTAGAATTAAAGAACAAATCATTGAATATCAAGGCATCCCGTTTAGTATGACATAAATCATTAATTTATCTTTATGCTTCTGCACAGCCATGCTGTGAAATATAAGCCCTAACTCACTTTAGGCTTTGAGGTTATCTTTTGTTTCGACATAAATCTTCCTATTTTTTAAGCTATTTGTATGATTTTTTCATACAAGTGTAAGCTCTAAATAATAAAACAAGCAAGATGAAACATCAAATAATATTTTTTTAAATTTGAAGCCAAATAGTAGGAGAGTTTGAGAAGTCAAAGAGGTATCCCTCAAATCTGTGAAATCTCCTACCTTTCATTCCTTTAGATTCCTGATAATAAATGTCCCCATCAGATCCATCCCCTTTAGAAAATCTAACATCCAAGCTTGAAAGCCTTAAACTTTGAATTTCTTGAAAGCAAAACCACTAAATTGAAACGAGAGTATCCTTAAGCAACTTCAGTTACTTAAGATGTAATTAACTATAGGGGTTCGCCTCTAGAGGAGACTTTGGAACCCAACTTAATATAAACCCTATTTAATCCTCCAAATTATATAAAGAAACTTATCGGTCAACATAAAATGTTTCGTAGACCAAAATGGATGTCATAAATTCTTTAGTTTATTTAATCCAGCGTCACAATCAAGTAATGTGTCTTTTCCCCGGGATAGACACAACACTTATAGTATTGTGCTCTTTTATTTAAACTTTTGCATATATGAAATCAGTTTGGTCTTATTTTTAAAATTAAAATATTACTTTTATGTATGTATGTATGTATGTATTTACATACATACATACACACACACACACACACACACACACACACACATACACACACACATAAAAACAGGATGGTGGCGGCTGGACCTAGCTATGCTCTGCTAGGGTTTTGGCTGTGATGGAGCTGCTTGGAGGTGCTTTGGACCTGTGTGAAGCTTGCTTTCTCTTAAAGATCTCCCTTGGATTTGTGGTGGTAGTTTTGGTTGTTGCCCGGGAAGTTTTTGTTTCAAGTTTGTATTACTGTTCCATTGATAAAGTTGATGTTAGCTACTATTTTTTCCTGGGGCCTTCCCTTCCTTGCTGGTTTTCCTGGTTTTCAGTTCTGATTGTTACTTTTTTAGGCTCTGAAATTGCTTCTCTCTTCTATTGGTTTTTGGTCTTTGCTGTTTGGGGATTTTATCTCTTCCCCTGCCTTTGTCTTTGATCTTGTTGTCCTCAATGGCCTACCCCATTGATGTGGATACCAATGCTCAATGGACCAAGGCTACCTTTGCTGAAGTTGTGGGTAGTGGCTTGGAAGTGCCTAAATCCTTTGAACATCTGGTTTTCCCTCAATGTTTACATGATGATGCTGCTGGGAAGGGTGTTTGCCCCTTTTTTAATCCTTTAGGAGTAAAGGAGGGGGAACCTGTAATTATCTTCTCCCCTCTGGAAATTAGTGAGCTCAATGAAACAGTTAAATTCACTCTGGTTGGTAAATTCCAGTTTGGCCACCCTAAAATGGATTGGGTAAGGAAATTCTTTGGGGATTTGAAATTAATAGGTGCTTGGAGGCTGGGTCTAATTGATGGAAGGCACCTACTAATTTCTTTATTTAATGAGTTTTTTCCAAACAAACTCTAGTTATTAATGGTGTTCCAATGAAGTTAATGAAGTGGACACTTGAATTTGATCCCTCAAAGGNATGTGGTTTGTGGTGGTGGTTTGGGTGTTGCATGGGAAGACCTTTTTTCAATTTTGTTACTTTTCTATTGCCTTGTTGAAGTTGCTATTAGCTACTATTTTTTTCTTTGGTCTCTCCCCTTTTTACTGGTTTTCCTGGTTTCTGTTCTGTTTGATCCTTTTTGAGGTTCTGCAGCTGTTTTCTCATTCTGTTGGATTTTGGTCTTAGCTATTTGGGGGTTTTCTTTCCCTGGCCTTGCCCTTGGTTTTTATCTGGTGTCTTCAATGGCCTTCCCCATTGATGTGGATACCAATGCCTAATGGACCAAGGCTACTTTTGCTGAAGTTGTTGGAAGTGTCTTTGAAGTACCTAAATCCTTTGATCATTTGATCTCCCCTCAATATCTTCGTGATGCTACTGCTGGGAAGGGGGTTCACCCTTTTGTCAATCCTTTCGGATTAAAGGATGGGGAACCTGCCATCATCTTCTCACCTCAAGAAATTAATGAGCTCAATGAAACAGTAAAGTTTACTCTGGTTGGAAAATTTCAATATGACCACCCTAAAATGGATTTGGTAAGGAAATTTTTTGTGGATTTGAAATTGACTGGTGCTTGGAGGCTGGGTTTAATAGATGGGAGGCACTTGTTAATTTCTTTATTTAATGAAGAGGATTATGCAAGGGTATTTGCAAAACAAACTCTCATTATTAATGGAGTTCCAATGAAGTTGTTGAAGTGGACACCTGAGTTTGATCCCACAAAGGAACCTCCTATAGTTCCAATGTGGTTCAAATTCTCTAACCTACCCATTCAGTATTTCCATCAAAATGTACTGTTCAGCATCAATAGAGTGCTTAGATGCCCCGTAAAAATTGATGCCCCTACTTTTAATGTGGCTAGAACTGCTGGTGCTAAAGTTTTGGTAGAGAGGGACATTACCCTTCCTGATATAGATAGGGTGTGGATTGGAGCTACTGAAGAAGGATTTTGGCAGAAAATAATAGTGGAAGAGAAACCAGTATATTGCCAACATTGTAAAATTTTTTGACATAATGTGGAAAGGTTCTATAGACTACACCCTCCACCTAAAAGAAGACCTGCTGGGGACAGAAATGATACTTCTAGGCCAACAAAGATAGATGGAATGGAAGTGGCAGCAATTGCTAGAGCTAAACTTCAATGGTCAGTTTTGGTAAATCATTCTCAGTTTATTCACATCCAATTCTATATTGGAGCTCAAGTTGGCTATGCCGCCTTCATTTATGCCAGTAGTCTTGCTAATAATCAAGCCACATTATGGAATGAGTTAACTCACATTGGACAATCTGTAAACTCCTTTTGGATTTTGGGGGGTGACTTAAACTGTATTTCCTCTCTTGGTGAAAGAAGAGGTGGTAGACCACCTACTGTTTTTGCAATGAATAGATTCAATGATTTTCTTTCTGACACTGATTTGTTTGATTTGAGGTATCAAGGTCCAGACTTCACTTGGAGGAGAGGTGCCATGTGGGAAAGGCTGGATAGAATGCTAGGTAACTCTAAATGGGTTCAAACCTTCCCATTCACTATCATTACTCATTTGGCTATGGCAGGTTCTGACCTTAGGCCTCTGCTGTGTACTATCCAAAATGCTGGAAAGCAAAACAAAGCTCCATTGAGATTCCAAAACATGTGGACTCTTCATCCTCATTTTGTTGAAGAAGTTTATAAGGTTTGGAGGGCTGAAGGTAACTCTAATCCTTGGATAAAACTGTGGAATCTCCAGAAGAAAGTGGCAGCTCATCTGAAGAAGTAGAATTGGGACACTATTAGCAATATACATGAGAGCTTGATTAATGCCCAAAGTCAAGTTATTAACATGGAAAAGAATTTTCAAATGGGATTGAATTCTGAAACTGACCTTCATAAAGCCAGTGAAGAACTGTTAATGCAAATCAACTATAATGAATGTTTTTTGAAACAAAAGGCTTTTGTCACCAAATTTATTGATGGAGATAGAAACACAAACTATTACCATGCTTGTATTAACTTTATAAGGAAAAATAACATGATTCTATCCATACAGGATTCTACTGCTATGTTAGTGATTGATGCTGAGAATATTGCCCATGATGTTGTTAACTATTTTCAAAATATCTTTAAGGACCAGTCTACTGAGAGAGCTCAAATCAAGATGGAACTCTTCTCTGAGTGCAATGATTATGTTCAAAGTTTGGACCTTAATCATATTTCTATGGAAGGAGAAATTAAACCTGCATTGGACTCTATAGATGACCATAAGGTGGCTGGCCCTGATGGCTCCACTGCAAAATTTTATAAGACCACTTGGCATATCATCAGTGGGGAGGTTGTTGATGCTGTGCAAAGCTTCTTTAAAGGTATTGATCCCCTTAGATACTTTATAGCTTCCAATATAACTTTGATTCCCAAAAATTCCAGCAGGGTTGGGTGGGGAGACTTCAGACCTCTTAGTCTAACAAATGTCATGTCTAAAGTAATCAACAAGATTATTAGCAACAGGCTTCAACTTCACCTCCAACAGCTTATCAGCAATAATTAGGTGGCATTTGTGAAAGGAAGACAAATCTTTGATAACATTCTTTTGGCACAGGAGCAGTTGTTGGAACTTGATAGAAAATGTAGAGGTAGAAATCTCATTCTGAAATTAGATATTCAGAAGGCATGTGATACTGTTAATTGGAATTTTATCTTGTATACCTTAAATGCTAGGGGTTTTTCTGGGGCCTTTACAATCTGATAAGAAAGTGGTTTTATTGTAACAACCACTCTACCTTAATTAATGGCAAAACCCGAGGTTTCTTCACTGCCTCTAAGGGAATTAAACAAGGAGATCATTTGTCACCAACTAACTTTATTCTTTCTATGGATTATCTTTCTAGGCTTCTAAATCAAATGTTTGCCTCATCTCCTCATTTAGCCAATGAGCATAGATCCAACATTTGTGTGAGTCATTTGTCCTATGCAGATGATATTATCATTTTCTCCAAGGCTACCAAGACTGTTGTGAAGGTTCTTCACCAAGGACTTACACACTTCCAAAAAACTTATGGTATGCATCTTACCAAACAAAAATGTCCAATTTTTACTAGCTCAAACACTCTTCCACAGATTAAGCAATGGATTGCACAGTACACTGGGTTCAGCAAGGCTTCTCTACCAATCAACTATCTTGGTGACCAATTAATCAAAGGGAGAACCAAGTAAACTCAATTCAATGGTGTTATTGATCAAATTCAAAAATAGCTGCAATGTTGGACTAATTACTTCCTCTCTAGTGGAGGTAGAATCAACCTTTTTAAAAGCATCTTAACTTCCATCTCTTCTTATACTCTTCAAATTTTTACCATGAAGAAAGGAACTCAAATAAGGCTATGCAGAATTTTTAACAAATTTCTGTGGGCTGGACAGAAGAAACAATTGCATTGGTTAGCATGGCAAAAACAGTGTAAACCTTTAAATGCAGGAGGTTTAGGCTTTAAAGATTTTCAGCAGCTCAGTTTCATCAATCTATGCAAACTATGGATAAAGTTTAGAGTACAAGATAGTCTCTGAGAAATGTTTATGAAGGGGAAGTACTGCAGGACAGCACATCCTACCATGACTAAGAAGAAAGTGGGTGAATCCAGGCTGTTGACTAAGCTTTTGGAGGTTAGACATAATGCTGAGGATTATTTATTTGGGAACTTAGAGAAGGACAAGTAAATTTCTGGCTGGATAATTGGGCTTGGAATGGGGAGAGACTACACACCTCCAATCCAAACTCAATGACAAAGGTGAAGGAATTCTGGACTGATAATTAGTAGAATTACAATTTGTTGGCTACCATCCTAACTGAAGAGCGAAAAAAAAAATCAATCCTGTACAGAAAGATAAAATCATTACTAGACAAACTTCCTCACAAAAAATGTCTGCTTATAATTTCCAACAATTATATAAATGGCAATCTGTCAAGTGGGGAACATGATTTGGGGAAAGTGGTTAACACCTTCCATGACTTTTTTCTGCTGGAAGCTGTGGAAATCCTTACTACCTATTGATGAAATTTTGAAGATGGAAGGGCTTAGGGGACCCTCATGCTGTTATCTGTGTAGTAAAGCTGAAGAAAGTCTGGATCGTTTGTTCTTTTCTTGTAGTTTCTCCTAAAGAGTATGGTATGATCTGTTAAAGCAGCTCAACATTGATACTCTGAAAGTCAGCTGGCAATATTTTTTGGGTTGGATGGAATGGTTGGATGCTAATTTAATAATCATGCCTTGTGTTGTTGCCTGGTTCCTATGGATGTGCAAAAACCAAGTAAAGTATGACAACATCAAACCTAAGGGAATGGCTGTGGTTCTGAATTGTACTTCTTATTTGCAAAAGATTATAAAATATCAGAAATTTCCCAATATTTTCCATAATTGGGTGCCCATTGGGAAAAACCTTAAAGTGTCCAGGCCAACTTTGGTCCTCTGGCACCCCCCTCATAAAGGGTGGTTGAAAGCCAATACAGATGGGAGCTTCTATAAGGAGGCTGCTGGTGTGGGAGGAATCATTAGGAACTCTTAGAAAAGTGCATTTTGTACTTTTCCTCTCCAACTTTGGCTAATGATGCACTAGAAACTGAGATGATAGCTATTTATTGGGCTCTCTACCTTGCCAATCAATGCAACATCATAAAATTTGTGCTAGAGTCTGATTCCATCAGCTATATCAGGATACTGAAACAGGAAGAAGCTGCCCCATGGAATGTTGCTAGGTGAACTACTAAGATCAAGAGTATGTTAATCAATGTTGAAGTGATTTTCCAGCATATCCTAAGGGAAGGTAACATTCCAACACATAGTTTGGCAGTAAAGGGGAAAGATACAAAAGAGATTGCTGTAGGGACTATACCTTCCTCTCATTTAGCTCTTCTTCTTCATGTGGACAGTTTATCCATTCCTTATCTTAATTGTATGGATTGATTTTATATATAAACACTAGGTTAGATATAGAGTCAATTATATATACTTCCTACAACTTTTGTAAACATCAACATATGATCTAACTTGGATAGATGGGAAGGGAGTGGTTTGAGTGATCTTTTCACTCATTTTGTAATCCAGTTTTCATATTAACATGTAAGGAGCTATAGATAGCTCTTTTTTTAATATATATATATATATATATATATATATATATATATATATATATATATATATATATATANACATTCTGCAAGTAGCCATTATTAGCATTTCCCATCCAAATTGTAACATGAAAAATAGAAGTAACATCTCGTTCAACCAAAACTCTAGCCATCAAAGGCTTAGAACAATTCTAAGTAGCAACATCAACTTTTAAGAGATTCCCAAAAATAAAACCCAAAGTGTATAAGAGTTTCAGATTGAAGAGATGCAATTTTAACCCAGGAGACCTTACCCAAACCAACACAACAGGAAGTTATTCTTTAGGATTAAAATAGGGAGTCCCTTGCAAAATCTTCATATAAGATTTTTTTTCAATTAAAAGGATCTTTCAAGAGAAGATAAATATATAGTCCTCTTCCTTCTCTACTTTAATCATTAAATTCTTCTCGTCAATTAATCCTAAATTCCACTACCAACTAATCTCTATCCGCAAAGAACTTTCTAATAACTTCCATTTTCTTTTGAGTAAACACTAATTTACCCATCAAAGTATACATAAGAGGTTCCACAAACACAGTGCTTTCTTCCTCAAGAATGAATAAAGCAAGTTTATAGTTTTTCCTAGAAGCTTTCTTGAGCAAACCAGCCAAATAGGAATCAACAAGTTGCTCCTTAAAGATAGATGGAAAGAAATCAAGAAAAGGCTCAATAGGACATCCTGCAACCACGTCACAAAAAAAGAGACCAACCTTCCGAGTGGGAGACACCACAAAACTTGAAGAATGATCAAAACCTCCATGAAACCACTAGGAGGTCAAGGAATCTCCTCAAAAGATAACAGGAAACCCTTTACAGTCTAAGAAACCCATAATTGGATGTATTTTTTAGTATTGTTCTCAGTGTGTATGCATGTATGTATGTGTGCATATGTATGTATGGATGCATGTATGTATGCATGAATTAATGGATGTATGGATGTATATATGTATGTGTGGATGTATGGATGTATGGATGTATGGATGTAGGTATATGTGTATAAGATTGGAGACTCTCATGGATGTATCCTCAAGATCTCATTTTGACAACGTATGAGCTATATTTGCACATTTCCTTACGTTCCCATCCGTAGCATAAGTCGTGATTTTTTCCCTCAGCTAAAAGAGACACTCTGGAAGGGGGGCACTAATTATCTTTTCTNTGGATGTATGTATATGTGTATAAGATTGGAGACTCTCATGGATGTAGCCTCAAGATCTCATTTTGACAACGTATGAGCTATATTTGCACATTTCCTTACGTTCCCATCTGTAGCATAAGTCGTGATTTTTTCCCTCAGCTAAAAGAGACACTCTGGAAGGGGGGCACTAATTATCTTTTCTTCAATTAACCAAATTATTTTTTTCCTTAGAGAGGTCCATTGCCACATTCTATTTTAGCTCAGTCATACCTTTTGTGTCAAGACTGATTTTTCATCAGTTGTTCATTAGAAAAAATTGCCACAAAATAAAATCCAAGTGATGTAATAAACCTTCATCTTTCACATCTACTAAAAGATATTTTTGTGACATTTAATTTGCATGTGTGTTGGAGTTGCAAAATTTTAGTTATGTCAGTTGTTTTGCCAGCATNGTAGAAAAAATTGCCACAAAATAAAATCCAAGTGATGTAATAAATCTTCATCTTTCACATCTACTAAAAGATATTTTTGTGAGATTTAATTTGCATGTGTGTTGGATTTGCAAAATTTTAGTTATGTCAGTTGTTTTGCTAGCATTCGATGGCCCAGGCAAAACCCCAAGTGACCTGACCATAAGATCTTCATCCAACAAAGTAGAACCTAAAAGAAAAATTCACCTTAACGATCCACATTGATGAATAGAACCCCCAAGGGAACCTGCCTATAGGTAAGGGCTAAATGTTCCTTTTATCGCTTCACCACCTTCTTCTTTCTCTTTCAACTGTCTCACGCTTGCGATTCCAAAATAAACCCTCTAAGATTTCGAAGGTGGGGATGTTAATGTACTTATATGTAATGTTCCCCATCTGAATTTTTTCAAGCGATGAAACGCAGAAAGCAGATGCAAAGATTAAAACAAAGACAACAAGTAAAAGGATGAAAGAGCTGGCACCAGCTCTACTTATTAGAGGTGAAGAACCCAAATTTCAAGGGAGAGTTTCACTCAACATAATTNACAGAAAGCAGATGCAAAGATTAAAACAAAGACAACAAGTAAAAGGACGAATGAGCTGGCACCAGCTCTACTTATTAGAGGTGAAGAACCCAAATTTCAAGGGAGAGTTTCACTCAACATAATTATCATTGAATAAAGATTTATTATCGACCTGATATTTTCATTATTCTATTATTTTTTCAGTGCCGTTGATTTCTAAAAAAAAACGATAAATTAAATATGTCTGATAAGAATACAATCATATTAAACTTGTGTGGCATCAAGATAATCTTGTTATTTACTTCATTATAATTCCTCAGATCAATTCCAACATTGTCGTCCTCTGAGTTAACAGCCTTGCCCCAAATAAAAAAAAAAAAAAAAAAAA
>JXCR01140952.1:61174-82747 GCA_002079205.1 Phalaenopsis hybrid cultivar
AAAAAAAAAAAAAAAAAACAAGTTCAGTTCAAGTTCAAATTAGAGTGGAGACTAACTCTCAGGAGAAATTATTTCACACGGATATTGCATACAGAAATGTATACGATGTCTGATATCCACGATCGATTACCACACTAAAAAATTCAAAAAAAAAAATGAAAGTGGGGCCTACTAAAATACATCTTTGCGATCATTGGTGGTGTAGATCAGACATCGCATATACATCTGCATGCGGTGTCCATATGACGAACAATTAACAAGGATGGGACCCAACAAGTGTACAGAAAGCATAAATTGAAATATAGCCTGGTCAGAGGATAACGTGCCAGCGATAATATTAAAATATATGCTAATATCAAGGTAAGGCAACAGAGAATAGTCAAGAGCCCTAGAGTGATANCAAATTAAAGTGGAGACTAACTCTTAGGAGAAATTATTTCGTACGGACATTGCATACAAAGATGTGTACGGTGTCTGATATCCACCGTCGATTACCGCAATAAAAAATTCAAAAAAAAAAATGAAAGTAGGGTCTACTAAAATACATCTTTGCGATCATCGATAGTGTAGATATGTGATGTCCATATGACGAACAACTAACAAGCATGGAACCCAACAAGTATACAAGAAGCATAAATTGAAATATAGCCTGGTCAGAGGATAACGTGCTAGCGATAATATTAAAATATATGCTAATATCAAGGTAAGGCAACAGAGAATAGTCAAGAGCCCTACAGTGATAAATATAATTTATATTTTATAGAAAACTCTTTTTTATAACTACAGAGATTATGCATATATTTACTTGATACATACATATATATATATATATATACATATATATATATATATATATATATATATATATATATANATAATTTAAATATATTTTCAAACCACTATTTGGTGACCGACAACTAGTAAGTGCTTTCTGACCAGCCAAAAGATCATGATGCTCTATTAAATGATTGTTATGATCCTCCTCTAGTTTTTTTTTCAAATTGATCTTGACCAAATGGATCATAGTATGAAGGTTCCATAAAACCTCCCACTTCCACCTCCTCAATTTAGCCACCAAATTCTTATGAAAAAACAATAATCTATTACCTGCATTTCCCTCAAAAAATAAAAATCCAATTATCCATGACAAACTCGGAAAAGGAATGACGAAGAGTCCACATGTTTAAATATCTAATCTGATAGACTTTAGATTTGAAAAACAAATTCACAAGGAGAGTAATGGGAGCCTCATCAGAGCAGGTAATAGAAAGATGATTCACAATAGTAGCAGGGAAAGAGTCCATCCAAGAAGCATTGGCAAAAAATCCTTTTAGACTTTCAATGGTCTTATGATGATACCATGTAAAATTGTTCTCATTATATCAAAGATCAAACAACCCTGCATCTAACAAAACATCATTAAAATTAGTAATATGTTCTTGATTAAAATATCTAGCACCTTTTTCTTCCACCACAGAAAGAGTAGCACTAAAATCTTCACATGCAGTCCGAGATTCATTAAAATTATATTTAAGTGCAATAATGTTACTCCATAAGTCCAAACAAGCTCCATTAGTGCAACCCACATAGATAATAATAGTAAGAAAAAATATTATCATAAACAATTCTCAAATGAATAAATTGAGCATGATTGATGATAATATCCCCCTTAATAAGGAAATTCTAAAATAACCAAATTTTATGAATAATAGTTGCAAAAGAATTGAAATTTTTGAATAACTTCAGATACTAAATAAAAAAAGCTTATGAATCTTAATAATATTCTCGAGTCTATTAAATGCATTAACATCAATAATGCCCCGAATGTTCTAAATCGTCAACTTAAACATCAAAAATATGTTTTCTCCCTTTAGTCTTTCTAGAATGAAAGGTTAATTGATTATTTTTACCTTTCCAAACCGTACGACTTTGAAATAAGACAACCTCAGGGTTAGCATACTTAAGTTCACGAATATCTTTGAGTCTTTTTTTCTTGGCTTTGATTGTGAACCATTCTATTTCCAAATTAGTTTTAAATTGATTTAGTTTTTAAATATGTTCATCCTTACTAATACAACTATCCAAAGCAGTATTATCATCAATCAAAGAATCCTTTCTATTATCATTATCCAAAGAAATACTTTCAGCAACATAATGAGGAATCATTCCCTCATTCACATTCCTTATTTGAATCATAGCAACATTGTTTAAAGAATCTCCCAAATATTCTTTCATATTAAAAATCTCATTTTCCAATCTTTTTTCAACCTCCATATAAAAGATGTTTCTACAATATTAGAAATTTTAACCTGAGTTTTCCCATTAATAAAAACTGGATAAGTTGTATCAGTTACCTTACCATTTAGATTATCAAGCGATTGAAATTCACTAGTACCATTAGCTAAAAGAACATCAGGCTTAGCATAAACCAGTTAGAAACATTAGTTTTAAGATTATCATGAATAGGAAAAGCATTGGAATTAACCAACCAAATATCTGGCTTCTTAAGAGTAAACTATAAAGCCTTATTAATTATATGTTTCTTTCCATCAACATTAGAAAATCTAGCAGGTTTATCTTTGCTTAATTCATGGTGATAAATGTAACAAGTAGCATGTAAATGTCCAAACATTTTGCATTTGGTTCAGTGGCATGAAAAAAAATTCCATCTCTACATTCTGCAAGTAGCCATTATTAGCATTACCCATCGAAATTGTATCATGAAAAATAGAAGTAACATCTCGTTCAACCAAAACTCTAGCCACCAAAGGCCTAGAACAATTCTAAGTAGCAATATCACCTTTTAAAAGATTCCAAAAAATAGAACCCAACAAGTTTAAGAGTTTCAGATTGAAGAGATGCAATTTTAACCCAGGAGACCTTACCCAAAGCAGCACGATTGGAAGTTATTCTTTAGGATTAAAATAGGGAATTCCTTGCAAAATATTCATATAAGATTTTTTTCAATTAAAAGAATCTTTCAAGAGAAGATAAAGATATAGTCCTCTTCCTTCTCTAGTTTGATCATTAAATTCCTCTCGTCAATTAATCCTAAATTCCACTACCAAATAATCTCCTATCCCAAAGAACTTTCTAATAACTTCCATTTTTTTATGAGTAAACGCTAATTTACCCATCAAAGTATATATAAGAGGTTCCACAAACATAGTGCTATCCTCCTCAAGAATGAATAAAGCAAGTTTATAGTTTTTTCTAGAAGCTTTCTTGAGCAAACCAGTCAAAGAGGAATCAACAAGTTGCTCCTTAAATCTAGATGGAGAGAGACCAAGAAAAGACTCAATAGAACATCCTGCAACCAAATCACAAAAAAAGAGACCAACCTCCCTAGAGGGAGACACCAAAAAATTTGAAGAAGGATCAAAACCTCCATGAAACCACTAGGAGGTCAAGGAATCTCCTCTAAAGATATTAAGAAACCCTTTACACTCCAGGAAACCCATAATTGGATGTATTTTTTAGTATTGTTCTCAGTGTGTATGCATATATGTATGTGTGCATATGTATGTATGCATGAATTGATGGATGTATGTATGGATAGTATGTATGCATGAATTGATGGATGTATGTATGGATATGTATATGTATGTGTGGATGTATGGATGTATGGATGTATGGATGTATGTATATGTGTATAGGATTGGAGACTCTCATGGATGTATCCTCAAGGTCTCATTTTGACAACGAATGAGCTTTATTTGCACATTTCCTTAGGTTCCCATCCGTAACATATGTCGTAATCTTTTCCCTCAGCTAAAAGAGACACTCTGGAAGGGGTAATTATCTTTTTCTTCAATTAACCATATTATTTTTCTCTTCAGAGAGGTCCATTGCCACATTCTATTTCAGCTCAGTCATACCTTTTGTGTCAAGACTGATTTTTCATGAGTTGTTAATTAGAAAAAAATTGCTACAAAATAAAATCTAAGTAATGTAATAAATCTTCATCTTTCACATCTACTAAAAGATATTTTTTGTGACATTTAATTTGCATGTGTGTTGGAGTTGCAAAATTTTAGTTATGTCAGTTGTTTTGCTAGCATTCGATGGCCCAGGCAAAACCCCAAGTGACCTGACCATAAGATCTTCATCCAACAAAGTAGAACCTAAAAGAAAAATTCACCTTAACGATCCACATTGATGAATAGGACCCCCAAGGGAACCTGCCTATAGGTAAGGTCTAAAAGTTCCTTCTATCGCTTCACCACCTTCTTCTTTCTCTTTGAACCGTCTCTCGCTTGCGATTCCGAAATAAACCCCCTAAGATTTCGAAGGTGGGGATGTTAATGTACTTATATGTAATGTTCCCCAGCTGAATTTTTTCAAGCGATGAAACACAAAAAGCAGATGCAAAGATTAAAACAAAGGCAACAAGTTAAAGGATGAATGAGTCTATTTATTAGAGGTGAAGAACCCAAATTTCAAGGGAGAGTTTCACTCAACATAATTATCATTGAATAAAGATTTATTATCGACCAGATATTTTCATTATTCTTTTATTCTTTCAGTGCCGTTGATTTCTCTAAAAAAAAAAAACGATAAATTAAATGTCTGATAAGAATACAATCATATTAAACTTGTGTGGCATCAAGATAATCTTGTTATTAACCTCATTATGATTCCTCAGATCAATTCCAACATTGTCCTGCTCTGAGTTAACAGCCTTGCCCCCTTAAAAATAAATAATAAAAAAAAGGAGTATAAAAAAGAAGTTCAGTTCGAGTTCAAATTAGAGTGGAGACTAACTCTCAGGAGAAATTATTCCATACGGATATTGCATGCAGAGATGCATACGGTGTCTGATCTTCACCGTCAATTACCGAAATAAAAAAATATTTAAAAAAAATTGAAAGTGAGGCCCACTAAAATACATCTTTGTGATCATAGACGGTGTAGATTAAATACCACATATATCTCTGCATGCGGTGTACGCATGAAATAATTTTTCAATTCTCAGAGAGGGCCGAACATGCTAATAAGGATGGGACCCAACAAGTGTACAAGAAGCATAAATTGAAATATAGAACGTGCCAGCGATAATATTAAAATATATGCTAATATCAAAGCAAGGCAATAGAGATTAGTCAATCGCACTAGAGTGATAAATATAATTTATATTGTATAGAAAACTCGTGTTTATAACTAGAGAGATTATGCATATATTTACTTGATATATATATATATATATATATATTATATTATAAACAGGCATAAAATCACCTTATATTTTGTAAGAATTTTTATTTCGTTTTAAATAAAAAAAAATTATCTGGGGTGGGGGGGTCTGTCAGGTATCTTATGATGAAACATTATGTATTTAAATAAAAGCTTCACATAGAACATCATCAGCTAGTGTTTTCTGTAATCCTCTGTTCCCTAACCAACCATAATCGTCCCCACTAAAAGGAGAAAAAAAAAAAAACTACTACGAATATATTGAGCCAAATTAATTATAGTAATGGTAAGTTTAAACATCGTAACTTTATTTATGTGGAAAATAACATACGTACCACGCAATTCTTTGCATAATCTGACGTTATAATGAATCGACTTCAGATGAATTTGATTTGACTCAAACTTAAGAACTTTAGTTCATGTTTATCTAATAATTAGTATAAATTTATATTAATATGAAATAAGGTGGTTTGCTTTGGATTTTGAGTNGCACGCAATTCTTTGCATAATCGACGTTATAATGAATCGACTTCAGATGAATTTGATTTGACTCAAACTTAAGAACTTTATTTCATGTTTATCTAATAATTAGTATAAATTTATATTAATATGAAATAAGGTGGTTTGCTTTGGATTTTGAGTAAAATATTTTCATTGAACTGTAGATTATTTTTATTTAATTATTTAAGTATGATTCTGAGTTATATGTGGGATGATTGGATAAAAATCTAAAATTGAACCAAAATCAAATCCATGCCCAAATTACCACTGGAAATTGATTCCTAATCCGATTTAATTGATTTAATATTAAGTCAAATTTTGAGGACNTGATTCTGAATTATATGTGGGATGATTGGATAAAAATCTGAAATTGAACCAAAATCAAATCCACGCCCAAATTACCACTGGAAATTGATTCCTAATCCGATTTAATTGATTTAATATTAAGTCAAATTTTGAGGACGTAATTTCTATCTTAAGATAAAAATAATTTATCGAGTGAGATACAATAAAACAACCCCAATTCCCATGTTGCCTACCGGTCTTTAAGAATGAAACGAAAATAAATAAGTAAAGATAGAATCATGACACTCCAACTTATGTTTGAGCAAAGCTTCATCCTACTTTATAATGAAATTTTCTCAAAGCATATGTCCAAAAATTACCTGCGCGGACCTTAATGAGATCCCACCATAGCAGAGAGGCTCGCAAAAGCAGAATGCAGGAACACAAGGCTCGCAAAAGCCGGCCGGAAGCTGTCAACTGAGCCAGGTCAAGAACAGTTATCTAAACCGAAGGTTAGCAAATTCAACTAAAACACATGATAAAATTTCTAAGATCAGCAACCCAAACATCATTAGCAGACGAAAAACACCGACTGGCCACCTCACCCAATAGTTAACCGACTCATCTGAACTTCAGACAATTGACCAAAGGGTTGCCGAGCGACATGCTCAGGAACAACAAAAAACTAGAATATTTTGGACAACCTTCTCTCAAACTGATGTAAGTGCAATTTTAATGTACGGTCCTCCTATCTTCTATAAATAAAACCGTTTCATGTTTTTGGGATTTTTTGGCCGGGTAAGCTTCTTGACTNCAACCGACTCATTTGAACTTCAGACAATTGACCAAAGGGTTGCCGAGCGACATGCTCAGGAACAACAAAAAATTAGAATATTTTGGACAACCTTCTCTCAAATCGATGTAAGTGTAATTTCAATGTATGGTCCTCCTATCTTCTATAAATAAAACCGTTTCATGTTTTTGGGATTTTTTGGCCGGGTAAGCTTCTTGACTTTCTTCGCCTATAAGCCTTTATGCTTTCACCCTTTTTTTTCTCCTCCTCTCTTCCAAACTTAAATATTAAATGATATAAAGTAAGTCGCAGAGCTAGTGAACACTCATCTTCACCCCCTCCAGGCAAATCATGTCGTGCATCTCTCTCTCTCTCTCTCTCCCTTTCCCCCTCTTCATTGATTTCAGCGCTTCATCCTGTGTTCTAAAATTCTTTAGAAAATCCTAATTTTTAAAATTATGCCTCTCTGGTTATAATTCTTATAATAATTCCAAACCGTTTTGTCTCCCAGTACTTACAGGATCATAACTGGACAAAATCAAACTAATTAACATCAATAAAACGAAAAGCAAAAAGGACTTCTACAGATCAGCGCAGAATTCCGAGATACTCTCAAGCCTCGGCCTCCAAACCGCCTCCTTNGTCTTCACCCCCTCCAGGCAAATCATGTCGTGCATCTCTCTCTCGCTCTCTCCCTTTCCCCCTCTTCATTGATTTCAGCGCTTCATCCTGTGTTCTAAAATTCCTTAGAAAATCCTAATTCCTAAAATTATGCCTCTCTGGTTATAATTCTTATAGTAATTCCAAACCGTTTTGTCTCCCAGTACTTACAGGATCATAAACTGGACAAAATCACACTAATTAACATCAATAAAACGAAAAACAAAAAGGACTTCTACAGATCAGCGCAGAATTCCGAGATACTCTCAAGCCTCGGCCTCCAAACCGCCTCCTTTCCCTTCCTCCTCACTCTCTGCGTCACCTTAAGGTTCTCCGGCAAACATCTTTCTCTTCTCCGCCTCTTCTGCCCCCCCACCCTCGCCGCCGTCTTCTCCCCTGACACTGGCATCAGAAAGTATATCTTCCCACGCTTCAGTTCAGCGTTGAGCGGTAAAGTCACCGCCCGGCATGGCGCCGACGAGCAGTCATAGACGTCAGCGGAACTAGACGGAGATGGCAGCTTTCGTAGAACGTGATTGGGATGTGCTTCCATTATGTCGGCGACAAAGACGAGGGAGCGGCCACTGATCTCTTCGACGCGGCCGTTGGAGTGGACAATGCGGATTACGTCGAGAGCGCCGCAAGGAAGGAAGCAGGAGATGAAGCAACGTATGAGATCCTTCATGGCTGTATGGTTTGGTTAAGTTGGGGATTGAGGAAGAAGATGAGTTGCAGAAGCAAAGGACGGGGTGGGAAAGCAAAAGATGCGTGTCTATATGCATATATAACCAAATAGTTTGAATTTTGGCTCGACATGCGTGTTTCTTTTATATTTCAACCACTGAAAACATAATTTTATATGTGAAATTTAAATTTTAAATTTATTTCTATAATAATTTAATGCAAAGTGGCATCAAAATGNGAAGGATGCGTTTCTATATGCATATATAACCAAATAGTTTGAATTTTGGCTCGACTTGAGTGTTTCTTTTATATTTCAACCACTCAAAATATAATTTTATATGTGAAATTTAAATTTTAAATTTATTTCTATAATAATTTAATGCAGAGTGGCATCAAAATGTATAGTAAGATTTTAAATTATTTTTGATTAATTAACTTTAGTGATGTTTTCACATATCATTAATTGAATGTTGTGGGAATAGATAAAAAAAAATTGCGTTAAGTAAAATTTAAAATGCAAGGGAAACTGCAATTTCTTTTACTTATTAAGTTTGTTTGAACTTCTTTGTATAGGAAAAAATTGCTCAAAATACTGATTAAAAGATTTAATATTATTTTTGATTTTTTACAAAAAATCATGATAATTTGCTGTATAATTTAGTATGTGTGAAAAAAGTGTTTTTTAATGAAGTTGATTTTAGGGTAAATAATAAATAATTAAACATATTTTTTAAGTTTATAATATTAGGAAAATAAATTACTTCAATCTTTAGATTATGAATTCTTTCACAACAAGCCATTTTCTAATAATAAAAAAATTATGACTTAAATTTCTCTAAGTTCTTATATTTTCACTACTGAAAAGCCAAATCCGACACTAGAATGACAATAATGAGACCTAAAATCAATAATATGACAATAATCAAACGTAAAATCAATTTTAGCAGCAAATTTGCATCGAGACATATGATCAACGGAAAAACAAGTGTCGAAAATATAATTAACGTTGAAAATGTCTAACACTAATAGTTTATGTTAACTTTAGCATCAGACATTGTCAACATTAACCAGTTTCGACACGACCCATGTCGACGCAGATATTAACTATGGAATTTGTGTCTATTTTTTGACGGATACAAACTTGCGCCAACAGTTTCTACGGAGATGTTGATTAATGTTCGAATGTATCAAAGAGTATTTGAATTTATCAAAGAAATTAGAGTTGGTAATATCCGACACAAACATGTAGCAAATATTTACTAATCGCCATCACAATACTGTCGCCACAACTTTAGGGGGGTGTCCTATGGAAGCTGTTGGTCGCCGGAAAGGAAATCCCGTCACCAGCTTCGGAGAGAAATTTAATTTATATATATATATATNTATTTAAGTAAGATTCTGAATTACATGTGGGATGATTGAATAAAAATCTGAAATTGAACCAAAATCAAATCCATGCCCAAATTACCACTGGAAATTGATTCCTAATTCGATTTAATTGATGTAATATTAAGTCAAATTTTGAGCACGTAATTTCTATCTTAAGATAAAAATAATTTATCGAGTGTCATACAATAAAACAACCCCAATTCCCATGTTGCCTACCGGTCTTTAAGAATGAAACGCAAATAAATAAATAANTTATCTTAAGATAAAAATAATTTATCGAGTGACATACAATAAAACAACCCCAATTCCCATGTTGCCTACCGGTCTTTAAGAATGAAACGCAAATAAATAAATAAAGATAGAATCATGACACTCCAACTTATGTTTCAGCAAAGCTTCATCCTACTTTATAATGAAATTTTCTCAAAGCATATGTCCAAAAATTACCTGCGCGGACCTTAATGAGATCCCACCATAACAAAGAGGCTCGCAAAAGCAGAATGAAGGAACACAAGGCTCGCAAAAGTCGGCCGGAAGCTGTCAACTGAGCCAAAGGACAATCCCGACTGACATTCAGGTCAAGAACAGTTATCTAAACCGAAGGTTGGCAAATTCAAGTAAAACACACGATAAAATTTCTAAGATCAGCTACCCAAACATTATTAGCAGATGAAAAACACCGACTTGCCACTCACCGAATTGTCAAACGACTCTTCTACACGCCGACAAAAGTGCTTCTAACAACTTAAACTTCAGACAATTGACCAAAGGGTTGCCGAGCGACATGCTCAAGAACAACAAAAAATTAGAATATTCTGCACAACCTTCTCTTAATCAGATGTAAGAAAGTAATTTCAATGTATGATCCTCCTATCTTCTATAAATAGAACTGTTTCATGTTTTAGGGACTTTTTAGCTCTTTTTCTCCTCCTCTCTTCCAAACTTAAATATTAAATGACATAAAATAGGTTGCAGAGCTGGTGAACACTCATCTTCACCCCTTCCAGCAAATCAAGTTGTGCATCTCTCTCTCTCCCTTTCACCCTCTTCATTGTTTTCAGCGCTTCATTTCTTCTGTGTGTGATAAAATTGACAAATCTAAATTAAACATAAAAGAAAAAAAAAATTTTATCTGAACTATGTGTGTTTGCCTGTGTTCTAAAATTCCTTAGAAAATCCTAATTCGTAAAATTATGCCTCTCTGGTTATAATTCATATAATAATTCTAAACTGTTTTGTCTCCCAGTACTTACAGGATCATAAACTGGACAAAATCACACTAATTAACATCAACAAAACGAAAAACAAAAAGGACTTCTACAGATCAGCGCAGAATTCCGAGATACTCTCAAGCCTCGGCCTCCAAACCGCCGCCCTTCCCTTCCCCCTCTCTCTCTGCGTCACCGTAAGGTTCTCCGGCAAGCATCTTTCTCTTCTCCGCCTCTTCTGCCCCCCCACCCTCGCCGCCGTCTTCTCCCNGAATCAAACTGATCCTGTTATTTCATAATTTAAACGAAAAAGCGTCGCACCTTAAGCTATGTGTCCATCGTGAAAGATAGACATATAACTTGATAGTGAGGCTCAATCAAATAAACTATGAAATATATGAAATCTGTTTAGCCTGCGAAACCATTTTATTATAAGTCGACAAGTTCTCCTATTTAATATGAAAAATTAAATAAGATTTATATTAAGCTAGTTTCTTGAAAGTTTCCTATAAAGACAAACCCTTATAGTTGATTACATCTTAGATAACCGAAGTGATCTATGAAAACTCTCGATAAAAATCAGGAGATATTGTCTTCAAGGAGTTCAGAGGAATAGAATTTTTCAACCAGATTGGACGAAGAGGTGTGAAATGGGAATAACTTGAATTTGGAACATATTATGGAATCCAAGGAAGAGAGACTAGGGAATGTCACAGATATTGAGGAGAACCTCTGTGACTTCCTAAGTTATCCTACGGTTTAGTTTCAATTTAGAGGAGAAATATTTGAATGTTTCATTCCACCAGTTTTATTAATTAGGGCTTAAATTTCTGTGAAACTATCACACAAATAGCTTGGAAGATGTGAGGATTTAGGTTGTGATGAACGACAATCTCAAAATCCTAAAACAGGTTAGAGCTTATATTCTATAGCAGAGCCATACAAAAGCCTAAAGGAAAGATGAAGATTTATGTCGCACTATGAGGACAACCTCGAATTCATATGGCTTGTTGTTTAATTCTAAAGAATGTTTTAACTTGTGTAGACATATTTTGCTATTGTAGAAGGCCGTGCCGCCCATAATGCTAACTCCAAGCTCCTCGTCATGATGAGTTAAAGTTTTCTAATGTCTCAAGTCATGATGTCAAATCAAATATTTCCTAAGGTTATGTTTTTTAAATATTATGGGGAATGCTAAAATTGATTAGAGTGACACCGATTAGGATCCTATGGTTCCTTCATTCCAACACCACTATTTTTTCTTCGGATTCACTTAGTCCAAATGAATTTACTAAACTCAACTTAATGAGTTCCATACTTTCCTTTAGACAGTGAGAATTCTCGTTAGCAACCGTAGGTTACCTCCTTCGAGGAATTCTTGATTATCCGATACAGATGTTTTAAATTAGTTGCAATTTTTGTTTTGTTTTGTTTGTCATTAAAGTTTGAGTTGTCATATAATTTGACTGTTGTGGCGGTGAATTTTATTTTGTTTAATTTTTAGTTTTGTTTTTGACATGTAGGGTGACCTTAAGCATGCAAGCAAGAAACAAGAGGTACGAATAGGTAAATACAATAACTTAAAAGCGAACCGTCGATTCTTCCCACTCCTCCACCTATAAAGTGAGCTTTGACAATATGTATATAATTTTGCAAGGAATTCAATTTGCAGTAGGAGATGATGGTATAACTACCAAACCCCAAGTTATGACTTTATTGAGTCTCGAAAGATCTTAGTGGATGATTTTAGAACAAAATATAGTAACTTCAATTTGCCCTTCAAAATATTCAAGAGATTTCAAAGTGCTCGGAGCATGAACCTGAATCACTAAATATTTCTTGAAAAATTTCAAGTTCATTTTGAACTTATCATATCATTTTATTAATCATCCAATGTTAAGCTATGGTTATCCCTTTGCTCAATAAAACTTGATGTTTTATTTATCTCAGGGCTATGACACTCAATTAATCAATTGATATTTCATTTAAGAGTTATGTGGTGGGTGCTCTTAAGGCAGATCTGAGTCATTAAAGGTTTTAATACCCAGAGTTAAATTTGGGCTTGTAGTGTAAAAAGGTGTTAATCATTAATCATGTTACTTGCTAAATCCAATCAAATGAGTTTAAATGTTGAACCTAGGTCACTACCAAGCCTTGAACAATCACAAAAGGTGAAATGGTAACTAGCAAAATTTTGATTTAAATGACAGACATTCTTATTGAAAGATCACATTGTCATCACTTATGGGCTTAAAATTAATGAAATATTATCTTTCTAACTCGTACCCATCACTTGAGAATCATTTAATTTTGATTGACTTCCAAGTCATGGTAATTAAGGATATTACAATTTTGTTCTTATTATAGAAAAGGTGGCAAGTGAGTTCCTACCTTTTAATCCCATTGTATTTCAATTACCAAAAAATGTTCATTAGGATCAAAATCACCCATTTTCCCTTTGTTTATCCTAAATATTGATTAAGACAAAAAAAATCTAAAGTTACCCCTTTGCCTTTGAGGCTCTTCACCTCATAACTCATTAATCAAAATTCAAACGACTTTGAGAATTTTTAGAGTGTCCCATCCATGGATCTATTAAAACAACAGAGGAGAAAATGTGGACATTCAAAATTTAAATTAAATTAAATAATTATTTAAATTTAGAAAATAGTATTTTAAAAATTGATTTACTTAACTATCCAAAAAAAAGTTTTTATTCATGAAAATATTATTAGAGGTCGCCATAGGTCAGAGAAATACTTAGACAAAATTCCATGATTTTTTGAATTAAATCTCTATCATTATTACTTAATTATGAATCAATTTTAATGATTTAATTAAATTTAAAATAATGTTTTAATTATCAAAACTATCTTTATATTTTTATTAAACCTCTTTGAGTTCAGAGGAACAAATTTTGTAATTTTATAATTTTATAATTTATTTTTTATAATTGTTTTAATGGAAAAAAAAGAAAAATTTAATTTTAGGCTGTTGAAAATTTATTTTTAACTTAGAAAAATTATGAAAAATATCTTAATGAGTTTTAAGTGATAAGAGAACAATTAGGTACATTTTGAAGCATTTTGGTATTTTTAGGATTATTAATTATTTTTAATTATTTTAAACTCAAATTAAAGCTATAAATCAAGTATTTTCTCAAAAATAAATTTTATTTTTACCGAGTTTCCATGATCACAAGGAACTCAGAAAAACACTTTTTATAATTTTTCCAAGTGTACTCGATTTAATATACTTATATTTGTACAAAAATACAAGGTTCTCAATTTTAGTGCTCAAACTTAGTTAAATAATTTTTAAATTTTTATAGTAGGTAAATATGATTTTTATACACAGTGTGGAATTAATTTTGCCAATTTTTTATTAGCATTTAGTTTACATAAATTAAAGCAAGATATATACATTTAATTAATTATAGAAATGTACAGAATAATTAAAATCATCATGACATTTTTTCTAAGCTTCTCTAAGCATAGGAAACCTACTACAATTATTTTCATAATTTTTTAAGTGGTATTTTAATTTATACAATTAAAATAAGTCAAAATAGCCATACTAGCTTGAAAATTAAGGTTAGAAGCATAGGGATGCCCTCTAAACTTGGAAAAATTAGAGAACATCCCCTCTTTCTTATAGAATGAACCCTAAAAGATTCAAGCCATGGTGAGAAATGTTTGATCACAATGTATTAAAATACTCCAGAGACTATTTAATTCATTAAAAATCAGAGAGTCAACAAATAATTTTTATTTTTAGTGCACATTATTTTCCTTTGTTCACTGAGCAAGTGAGTATTTTTATTTTATTTTTATCATTTTTTTAGAGAAATATATGGATTTTTGAAGTTTAAGCATTTAAATAAATTCAGAAAACCCATATTTTTTTTACTTAAGCTAGTCAGCACCACGCCATCCATGTCCGCTCCGAACTTTACATGTGACGCTCCGCCATTTGATGTCGCCAACCACCTTAGCTGTCACACGGCCCTCCAAGAGTTCCTGTGGCTTCATCTCCTCCGTCTATTGATTAAACACACGATCAGGCGATTTTCCTTCATCATCCCCACGTGACCTAACCCGTATTCATTCACACTCAAACTTTAAGATCTTGAGCTAGACTCTACCAAATCACATTGGTTTTGTTCCTAAACCTTCATCTACTCAAGACAAACATATTTATACGACTTATGCGATATGAAATATAGTAAATACGTATGGAGAATCAAAATAGGCTTGGAATAAGGTTGAGGTTCAATACCTTTGTTTTAGAGGGGTGGGCTCAATCAAATGGTTGTGGCATCTTTGAATGGACCCAACAAACCTTCAAATGAAGTCCTAGGCCCTGGTGAATTATCTAGGTATGATTTTGATCAAACTCAATTTTAGGTGTTGGTCTAGAGTTGTGTTAGAGGCTGTTTAAGATGGGGCTTTTGTGGGGAATCAACTCCTCTCAATGTAGGGATGATGTGTGCACAGTTAATTGGGGTTTGGTGGACTGTGGAGGTGTGGAGAAATGTGTCATGGATTAAGCTGAAATTTTAAGCTCAAAATTGGGCTCTTCTAGGGAGAACCAGAGGGAGAAAATGGTGGGCTTGAGTAGAGGTGTTCTTGGAGAGTCTCTGGTGAGATTTTGATAGAGTTTTCTCAAGAACTTTGATCATCTCCCCTTTGGTTGTGAAGGGCGCTGTTTAAATAGAGGAGTTTGGGGTGGAGCTCAAGGCTTCAATTTGGGTTCAATTAATTGTTTTTATGGTGGGCTAAATTGTGCCTAAGCCAATAGAAGTTGGCTAGCTCGGATGTCCGTAATTGGGTTTGAATTTGAGCAAGGTGGTTCAGGGGTTTTCCGGTGACTAGGGTGGCTGGCCAGAATAGGGGAGGTGGTCAGGCTAGCAAGTGAGCCAGGGAGAGTTTTAATTATTATTAACTCCTAATGGTTTGGTATGATGGCAAGAATTTCTTAGTTTAGGCCCAAAAAAGGATAAAATTCCATAAATCAAAGGACAATTGGTCCACGACTTCAATAGGGTGGGCTAGGTGGGTCTAGTTTGGTCATTAGGATCCATTTGGTGGGTGTGGTATCATTACTTTGGTCACTTTAGCATGGCTTAGTCAATTTTGGTGCATGGGTTCAATTTGGGTTAAATTGTCTTGAAGTTGGCTTTGGGTTAGGCTAGCAATGACATTGAGCCCAATTGATTGATCAATTTTATGTGGATGATTGTCTTGAGGGGTTTATAAAAGATTTAGAGTGATTTTGAATTGATTTGGAGGTTAAATTTGAGGGATTTTGAGCACTTGATCAATTTGGGGATGTTGGGTAAGACTTATGTTTAGGTTGGGCTAGAGTTGGGCTAAGTCCAAATAGAGAGTTCAAAATGGTCTAGATGAATGTCATGAAGGTTAGGGCTGTAAAAAAAGCTCATTTTTCTCAAATAGTTCGTGTTCTTCAATGTGGTTGTGTTTGATTCGTTCGATAAGTAAACAAGACAAACACGGACAAATTTTTTTTGTTCAATTAGTTAAACGAACTAAACACGAACAGTGATGCGTTTGTTTGTGTTCTAATCATTACTGTTAGAAATATAAAATAATTTAAAATAATTACATATAAAAAATTATGGTATTTTAAAACATTCAATTTTAAAAATTAGAATATATAATAAATTAATAATATTAATATATTAATATACTATATTAGTAATATACTAATATAGATATTATTTATTTAAATAATATAAGTTATATAATTAATGTAATAAATTATTTCTATATATATATTAGGGATGTCCAACTAGCTCTTCACTCGTGAACAACTCTTGTTTGACTCGTTCGTTAAGAAATGAACACGAACAGTGACTTCACGAACCATTTCAAACACGACCTTATTTCAAAAAAATTAAATTTCAATTAAACCGAACACGAATACAATCTCTATTCGTTCATGTTCCATTTTTTTACACCCATAATGAACAGTTCTCAACATTAATTGGGTGCCAATTTTTGGGCTAGGGCATTCAATTTGGTGGAATTTGGTCACATGGCTAATTGGGGAAAATTTGGGAATTTTGGATTTGGTTTGAAATTGAGTGAAATTGAAGCTTAAAAAAGGTCAATTGAGGGTTCAATTTGGTGTGTTGAGATTTTTCAAAGAGTTTATGATGCTTAATTGGGGCAATTGGAAAGATTTGGGGGTTTAATTGAGTGGGATTTTGGTTTTAGGCCAAAACGGGGCTTTTTGATTTGAGTTGAAATTAGACTCAAATGTGGGTCAATTGGACTTGGATTTGGATTGAATTGAGTTTAATCATGGTGAATTTGAATTTAGAATTAAAATTGGGGGAAAATTGGAGTCAAATTGATGGACATTTAGGGTGAATTTGGGGAAATTAGGGTAATTTGGGGAAAATTGGAGTCAATTTGATGGACATTTAGGGTAATTTGGGGCTTTTGGTCAAAGTTGGTCAAATGGATCAAATTGGGTTTAATTTAAGGGTACAAATTGGTTTTAGGGACATTTTAGATGATTTTGAGGGCTTTGGAAAAGTTTGAGACACCAATGGTATTTTTGTAATTTTGGTAAATTAGGGGTATTTTGGTAATTTTGCCAATTTTGGGATGTTTTGGGCAATTTGGGTCGTTTGGGTAATTTTGGGAATTTCGGTCAAATTTGGGGTTTGATGGTATTTTGGTAAGCTGGGTAGATTTGGGGGCAAAAGACTAAGTTTGGTATTTTGGTGAAAGTGGAGTGCCAACCACCCTATTTTAGCTATGAACCAATGAAATCTCCATTTGGATTTTTTATGTAGCGCTAGTGGGTCTAGGGGACCATCTACATGAGTCTCCCAAAAGATTAAGGGATCAAAGTCAACAAGCTTGGGTTTAGAGTTGTGAGTGAATGTGAGTGAAAGTAGTGTAAGTGAGTGAACTAGCTTTAGACCAATACCCAAGGTCAACCCTAAGGCCAAGCAATCCTATGGTGACTCCCCTTGAGCTCACCCATATTGAACCCACCTACCAAGAGCTTGAGGTTAGGAACAATATGCTTTGAGCTCAATTTTGATCTAATTCAAAACCCCCAATTTTGGCCATTTGACTTAATCTCACCAAATTGAACCTCACGACCTACTCAATTGCCACAATTTGGACCCTAAATTCTTCAAAACATACCTAAACATCAAATTTGACCTTTAATTGGCTCTATTCAAGCCTCAAATTTACTCAATTTCAACCCACATTCAAAATCTCCAACTTTACCCCAAATTGGCTATCTCTTAAAATTCCACCAAATTGAATGACATAACCCCAAAATTGACACCCAATTTATGTTAAAAACTCTTCATGACATTCATACAGACCATTTCAAACCATAAATTTGGACTTATCCAAACCTTAACTCTACCTAAACCCAAGTCTAGTCACTTATGCCCAAATTAACCAAAATTCCAAAATCCTTCAAATTGAGCTTCCAATTGAACTCAAAATCCCTTCAATACTTCACCAAAAACCATAATAACAATCATCTACACAATTTTGATCAATCTATTGAGCTCAAAGTCTTGGCTAGCCTAGCCCAAGCCCAACCTTCGGTCATTTGGACCCAAAATTGGACCTATGTACCAAAATTAACTTAGCCATCCTAAGACCACTAAATTGATGACTCCATAGCCACTAAACTCACCCTTTGAAAAGACTAAGCCATACTTAGCCCATCCTAGATGATCCTTGGACAAAAGGTCCCCTAAATCATAGGATTTGTTCCTAAATTACTTAAGACAAAGATATTTTTGCTAAAACCTATCACCAACACAAATTAATAGTTGTGACAGATTCCTCTATGGTTCTTGAGCCACCTAAACACCTCCCCTGTGATGGCCAGCCACCTTAGTCATCATAGGAGAAAAAAATGTGAGGAATAACCCCTAAATCAAACACAATTTCAACCATAGAGGCCACCTCATCCAAATGGCTCTTTAGAGCTCCTCAGCCCTCCACTTAAGCAGCTCTTTGCACCCATCAATTTGCCCTGAGCTTCCCTTTAAGCTCCTCTATTTATTTTGCTCCTCCATGGCCAAAGAAAAGTATTCTAAAAATCCTTGGGGAAACTCTGTTCAATTTCTCTCAGACACTCTCCAAGAACTCCTAAGCCCACTGCCACCATTTTCCCCCACTGATCCCCATTGTGGAAGCCTAGTTTTGAGCTCAAATTTTCAACTAAAACCAGGACATCTCTCCATAGTCCACAAAACTTAAATTAATTGCACACCATCCTCACACTGAGAGGAGATGATTCCCCATCAAAGCCCCCTCTGAAATAGCCCCTAGCATAGACTTTGATCAACACCTGAAATCGAGCATAATCGAATTCATACCTAGACAATTCACTAGGGCACAAGACTTCATCCGGAGGTTTTTTGGGTCCAATCAAAGCTACCACAACCATTTAATTTAGGCCTCCCCTCTCAGAGAAAGTTTTTGAGCTCTAACTGTAGCCCGAGCTTATTTTGATTCTCCATTTGTAATGGGTTGATTTTATTCTTGATCAACAACGTAGATGTGTTTGTCTTGAGTAGATGATGGTTTAGAAACAAACCCCATGCAAATTGGTTGAGTCTAGAAAAAGATCTTAAGTTTTTAGTGTGAACGACTTACTGGTTAAGTCACTTGGGGACAATAACGAAGAGCCGTTCGATCGCATGTGTATCCAACCAACAGATAAGATTGTGTCAGTCGAAGGAATGGAACATGAACAGTGGGCTAAGTCAGCACTGAGGTGGATGGCGATGCCAAGCCAGAATATGCTGCGTGGAGCTTCGGAGCCGCCATAGGTTGACACGGCGCCGCGTCACTTAAATAGAAAAATAAGGATTTTCTTATTTATTTAAATTTCTGGAACTTTAAAAAATCATATCTTTGTGTAGAAAAATCATAAAAATAAAATAAAAATACCCTCTTTCTTAGTGAATAGAGAAGAATAATGTGGACTAAAAATAAAAATAATTTTCTTATCCCCTGATATTTAATGAATTAAATACCCTCTGTGGTATTTTAATTCTCCATGAGTAAACATTGCTCACTATGGCTTGAACTTTTGAGGGTTTATTCCCCATTACAGAGGCTATGTCTTCTGATTTTTCCAAGGCCAGAGGACATTCCTATGCTTCTATCCCTAATTTTTAAGCCAAGGTAACCATTTTGGCTTTTTTAATTATATAAATCAAAATACTACTTGAAAAATTATGGAAATAATTTTAGTAGGTTTCTTGTGATTAGAGAAATCTAAGAAAAATATTATGATGCTTTTAATCATCTTGTACATTCCTATACTTAATTAAATACATATACCTTATATTAATTTATATAAATTATACACTTATAAAAAATTGAAAAGATTACTTCTCCACTATCCATAAAAATCATTTTTATTCACTGTAAAAACATCAAAATTATTTGACTTAGTCGAAGAACTAAAATGGATTTTTAAGGAAGCCTTGCTTTTTTGTACAAAAATAATTATATTAAATTAAATATGCTTAAATAAATTATAAAAATTATTTCTCTGAGCTCCTTGTGATCAGAGGTATCTTATAAAAATAAAACCTATTTTGTGAAAATATTTCATTTTTAAAATATTTTTTGAATTAAAAATAATTAAAATAATCAAAATTTTTAGAAATACAAAAAATAGTTCAAAATGAGTGGGAATGTCCCCTGATCATTTAGATATCATTAGGATATTTTTCCTTATTTTTCTAAGTTAAAAATAAATTTTAAAGGCTTAAAAATCAAATTTTTATGTTCTCCCACTAAAATAATTATAATAAATAAATTAAAAATAACAAAAATTTAATGTTTGATTCTCAAGATTTTCTAAATTCAGAGAAGTATATTAAAAATATAAAAATTGTTTTTGCAGTTAAAATATTATTTTCTATTCAATTTAATCATTGAAATTGATTTAAAATTAAATAATAATGATATAATTTGATTAACAAAAATCATGGTATTTTGGATAAGTGTTTCTTTGATCTTAGAAAACCTCTAATAACGTTTTCATAAATATAAATTTTATTTTGGATAATTATATAAATTAACTTTTGCAAATCCTATCTTCTAAATATCAAATACTTGTCTAAATCAAATCAAAGTTTTGAGAGCTCCACTCAAAACCCTCATGAATTATGACACTCAAAACCCTCAAAATCATTTGAGTTGTGTTTGATGAATTATGAGGTGAGGTGCCCCAAGGGAAAAATAGTCATTTTTAAACATTGGTGTCTTAACCAAAATTTAGGATTAACAAAGGGAAAAATGGGATAATTTTGATCTTTATAAACATGTTTGGATGATGGAAATATAATGGGATTAAGAGGTAAAAGCTCACTCACCAACCTTGCACAATATCAAGAAGATCATAATTCTCCCAATCTTCATGACTTGCAAGTCAATTGAGATCAGATGTTTCTTGAGTGATGGGCTTAAGTAAGAAAGATGATATTATATTTTTCTTAAGCCCAAAATTAAGGATGATTTGACCATTTGATATGGATATATGTCACTTAAACCAAAATCTTGATAATCACCATTTCACCTATTATGATTATTAAAGGCTTAGTAGTGACTTCGGCTTGATTTCTAAACTCAATTGATTGGATTTAGAAGATGACATAATTGGTGACTAATATGTTTAAACACTACAAGCCTAACCTCAACCACGGGCAACACAGTCTTGAATGATCTAAGCTTGCCTTAGGGGCACCCACTAATGTAACCTTTAAACAAAACATCAATTGATTAATTGAGTACCCTATCCTCGGGATAATTAAATTGTTAAGTTTCACTG
>JXCR01140954.1:15122-36516 GCA_002079205.1 Phalaenopsis hybrid cultivar
GAGAGAGAGAGAGAGAGAGAGAGAGAGAGAGAGAGAGAGAGATACCTTTCTATATTGAGTTACCACATTGAGTTACCTTTCTATAACTCAATTTTTCATATTATGTGCGGATGAGATAGGTGCAGATTGTCAGTATTCTGATGATATTATGATAGTATAGTTGTTGTACAATATTATATCACCAAATACTATAAGAATAACATATATAATAATATTATGATAATATTTGTGATTATATTATTTCAAAATACCGTCATAATATCACCAGAATAACACTATTTTCCCGTGTAACACCACATATGGAGTGATTCAATGGCGCCCACCTATCCAAGTCAGAACAACAACAGAGCTTCCCACATGCGCAGCCGCCGTCTTAATGCTTCTCCGCTACCCAAACGCAGCGAAGAGAACCACCTCAAGACTCCTCTCCACATCCTCTTCCCTCCATCTCCCTCCATCATCNATGGGAATTTTTGTATATTCTTAAAATGGACTATCATAGCCAAATATATTTAAATTCAAATTATTATTTCAAAGTAGCAACATTTACACACATCTCACATTATTTCTATGTATTTGCATATCTAATAACTAAGTTTTAATTTTTACATTTATAACATTTAATTTATCCATATTATTTTTGATATGACCATCAACTAATTTTCATCATCATGCATGAACTCGAGACATAATATGATTCTCGATGTAATTTTTATGCAAGAAGTGTTTAGTATTCAAACTTTGATAAAAAATCATCAAAACCTTCAATTTCAACAAACTTAAGTCAAATTGATCGGTCCAACAAGGCAGATCCAACGATACCAAAATTGGTTCATTCCATGTCAAATCAAATTTCAATCAAGCAATTAAATCGATTTTGAAAGTTTTTCAGGCATAGTTGGAAGATCAAACAGATTATGAATCTGACATGCTTATAGCCAAATTGAGTGTCTCGACAAGACAAATCCAACAAACCTAAGATAACTTGATTCTGATATCTTTAAACTCAAATGTTCATCAAATCCACCTGATGAAGGTGATCTCTCGGGGTGGTATGATGAGAGAAGGCTTTTCAAAATAAAATTAATTAGGACATGATAATTATATGAAAGCCACTACTAGATTTTCAAGAACTTACATAAATACCTCACAATTTCTATGTATTTACGCTTCGTACACCGAGAGTTTGATATTTAAATTTACAACACTTCGGTGTTATAAATCTATAGAAAACAATCAATAATGATATTCTTGATGTAATTCAAACAATTTGACTGGCACACATATTATGTATTGAGATAGGTGCAGATTATCAGTATTCTGATGATATTATGGTAGTAAATACTATATCACCAAATACTATAAGAATAACATATATAATAATATTATGATAATATTTGTGATTATATTATGTCAAAATATCGTCATAATATCACCAGAATATCACCATTAATATTTTCCCCTATAACTCCACCTATGAAGTGAATCAATGGGGCCCCCTCTCCAAGTCAGAACAACAACAGAGCTTCCCACATGCGCCGCCGCCGCCTTAATGCTTCTCCGCTCCCCAAACGCAGCGAAGAGAACCACCTCAAGACTCCTCTCCACATCCTCTTCCCTCCATCTCCCTCCATCATCCAACTCTCCTTCCCACTTTCTATCTCTGCTACAACAATGCCAGTCCCCTTCCCACATTCGCTGCGCGCACCAACANTCACCATTAATATTTTCCCCTCTAACACTGGAAGTGAATCAATGGGGCCCCCCTCTCCAAGTCAGAACAACAACAGAGCTTCCCACATGCGCCGCCGCCGCCTTAATGCTTCTCCGCTCCCCAAACGCAGCAAAGAGAACCACCTCAAGACTCCTCTCCACATCCTCTTCCCTCCATCTCCCTCCCTCATCCAGCTCTCCTTCCCACTTTCTATCTCTGCTACAACAATGCCAGTCCCCTTCCCACATTCGCTGCGCGCACCAACAACTCCTCGCCCGAGGTCTCCTCTCCCTCCCCCCTTCATCATCTCCCTCCTCCCATCAACTGGGCGCTGCCATTGCTGCCTCTTATCTCGCTTCAAGTGCCCTAACCGATGCCGCAACCCTTCTGGAGCACCTCTCTCCCTCTCCAATCCTCTTGTGGAATCTCCTCATCCGAAAGAACGTCCGAAACTGCCATCTTTACACCGCATTCTCCCTCTGTTTCAGGCTGCAGCACGCCGGAGCGAGGCCGGATCAGTACACCTTCNTCATCTTTACACCGCATTCTCCCTCTGTTTCAGGCTGCAGCACGCCGGAGCGAGGCCGGATCAGTACACCTTCCCCTTCGTCCTCAAAGCCTGCGGCGAGCTTCCGTCCTACCGCAGGGGAGCTCTGATCCACGCTCTCATTTGCCGTACTGGTTTTGGATCCAATGTCTTTGTTTGCAATTCTTTGATCACGATGTACTCGCGCTGTGATGTTTTGGAGAATGCCTGCCANCCATCTTTACACCGCATTCTCCCTCTGTTTCAGGCTGCGGCACGCCGGAGCGAGGCCGGATCAGTACACCTTCCCCTTCGTCCTCAAAGCCTGCGGCGAGCTTCCGTCCTACCACAGGGGAGCTCTGGTCCACGCTCTCATTTGCCGTACTGGTTTTGAATCCAATGTCTTTGTTTGCAATTCTTTGATCACGATGTACTCCCGCTGTGATGTTTTGGAGAATGCCTGCCAGGTGTTTGATCAAATCACTGTACAGGGGATAGATGATGTTATTTCATGGAACTCCATTGTGGGATCTCATGTGAAGGGAGGCCGTCCTCGGGTCGCCTTGAAGCTGTTTGCAGAGATGGGGAATGGAGTCGGCGATATGGGTTATAAGAGAAGGTCTGATGTTATAAGCTTGGTTAACATACTGCCTGCCTGTGCTGCTTTAAAAGCTCTATTGCAGGCTCGAGAAATTCATGGCTACGCAATGAGAAACGGTCTGTGCAGTGAGATCTTTGTGGCCAACGCAGCCATTGATGTGTATGCGAAGTGTGGAAAGATGGAAGATGCACTGAAAGTTTTTCAATCGCTGGAGAACAGAGATGTTGTTTCATGGAATGCAATGGTTACCGGTTACTCGCAAAATGGCAAATTTGATGAGGCTGTTGAGCTTTTGGACGAGATGAGGAAGCATGAAATAGAATTAAATGTCGTAACTTGGAGCTCATTGATTGCCGGGTATGCTCAGCACGGCCATGGCCATGAAGCTCTTCATGTTTTCAGGCAAATGCAGCTCACTGGTTCTGACCCTAATTCAGTCACCATCATCTCTCTTTTATCAGCTTGTGCTTCTGTGGGAGCTCTGTCTCAGGGAATGGAGGTCCACGCTCATGCTCTCAGAAAAAACCTCATGATTCCAGATGCTGATTATGTTGCAGAACAAGAAGATGGAGAAGAAGAAGAAGAAGATCTCATGGTGCAGAATGGCCTCATAGACATGTATTCAAAGTGCAAGCTTTTCACTTCAGCTCATTCAATTTTCAAATGCATATCACTAACCAGAAGAAATGTGGTAACTTGGACTGCATTAATCGGTGGTTATGCTCAGCACGGAGATCCCAACGAAGCTCTCAAGCTCTTCTCAACCATGTTAATGGCGGCTTCCTCACCCCCCAACGCCTTCACAATCTCATGCGCCCTAATGGCCTCCGCCCGTCTCTCAACCCTGCAATTCGGCCGCGAAATCCACGCTTTCGTCTTCCGCAATCGCTACGAAGCCGATACGCTCTTCGTCAACAACTGCCTCATCGAGATGTACTCAAAATGCGGCCACATCGACGCCGCCCTCAAGGTGTTCGACGGAATGCCCCAGAAAAACTCTGTTTCCTGGACCTCTCTGATGATGGGCTACGGAATGCACGGCAGGGGAGAAGAAGCCATATCGATCTTCGCCAGAATGCAAAGCTCTGGCCTTTCTCCCGACAGCATCACCTTCCTCGTCCTCCTCTACTCCTGCAGCCATTCCGGCATGGTAGACCAAGGTCTCAACTTTTTCAAATCCATGGTCGAGGACCACCATCTGGTTCCCAATTCAGAACACTACGCCTGTCTGATAGACCTCTTAGCCCGCGGCGGCCGGCTGAACGAAGCCTGGGAGAAGATAACCCAAATGCAGACGGAACCTTCCTCCGTCGTCTGGGTCGCCCTGCTCGGAGCTTGCAGAACTCATTCCAATGTCCAGCTCGCCGAACAGGCCTTCAAGAAATTACTAGATTTAAACTACATAAATGACGGAACTTGCACTCTGTTATCAAACATCTACGCGAAAGCAGGGCAATGGCGGAAGGTTGCCGGAATGAGGCTTATGATGAGGAATCATGGAATCAGAAAGAGGCCCGGGTGCAGCTGGGTGATGGGGAAGAAGGGGGCGGCCGCCTTCTTCGTGGGCGACAGAACTCATCCGGAATCAAAGGAGATTTATGAATTGCTGGGGAGATTGATGGAGAGAATCAGAGGATTAGGGTTTGTGCCGGAGACCGGCTTTGCTCTGCATGATGTGGATGAGGAAGAGAAGAGCTTTCTGCTGTCGGAGCACAGCGAGAGGCTGGCGGTGGCTTACGGTATTCTGAGTTCTTCGGCGGGAGCTACGATTCGGGTGACGAAGAATCTGAGAGTTTGTGGGGATTGCCACAACGCCATTGCTTACATTTCTAGGGTTGTTGATCGTGAAATTGTGCTTAGGGATTCCAGCCGCTTTCATCATTTCAGGAAGGGGTTTTGTTCCTGCCGGGGTTTTTGGTAGAGCTAGTAGCTAACCCTAGCTCCAGCTCTGGTTGAAATCAGATTACATACAAAACACTTGTGTAACATATCCCGACTTGTTAGTTGACATCTATGATATAAGACCCTTAAAGTTGGGAATTCAAATCCCTTCTGGCATAATTGGCCTTAAGGAGCTGGTGCTCGAATTTTTAGACACATTAGAGGTGGCTGAAGGCTCATATAATAGCATCTGATCTTTCTTTTTTTTTTTAAAAAAAAAGAGAGTATTAGGATGATTTTTTTCAACCACCGAATTGATGTATTTGTATGTGTCAAGATTAAATTACTGAGAATTTGATAGAAATGAAAAATATGGGTTGAGATTTTACAATGAATTTTGATATTTGAGTGAGTATTTGAAAAAAATAATGAAAGAGAGTGGTGCAGCGACAAAACCAACGTCTTTTTTAGGGGGGCAAATTGTTTTCCTAAACTCAAGTGGGAGGAGCTCGGGCAATGAAAAACAAAATGATATTTCAGGAGGGGCAAAATGAATTATTTCAAAAGAGACCAAAAACCAAATTGTTGTCAAGTAAAAATTTGAAATTGGGGGCGTTTGATTTATAAATAACTAAGTTCCATGTGGTCTGCATGTAATTGTCCCTTTTATTAATTTGAAATGGTTTGCACTTAAATATTGTAGCATTTTTGGGGGGCATTTGTAAAATATTCTAAATACCATATTCGATTTAAAAAATGTAAGAGATTCTAAATACCATATTCGATTTACAAAATTAATTTTTTAAATCGATTAGCGGAAACAAGATAGGATCATACATACCTCCAGCCATAACTTAAACGAACAGAGTCGACACTCACAACTCACACGACAAATTTTCTGTTATAGATCTTCTAAGCTTTTCTCACTCACAACCCGATGGTGCAAATGAAGAGGAGCAAGCTTAGGGACCAAAACAGCAAGCATCACATCTAATTTATAGAACTTTGCCCATCACAGAGTTCAATGGATGTGACCACATTATGGAATGTTACTAAATTCATGTGTTGAACTTAGACATTATATGAACCACATTCTGAG
The DNA here is from genome assembly GCA_002079205.1 of Phalaenopsis hybrid cultivar. Taxonomy (NCBI): domain Eukaryota; kingdom Viridiplantae; phylum Streptophyta; class Magnoliopsida; order Asparagales; family Orchidaceae; genus Phalaenopsis; species Phalaenopsis hybrid cultivar. Next base: position 20,944 of record JXCR01140954.1, read on the forward strand.
AATTATTTCTCTTGAAAACACCAAAGAATTCCAACGGTTATTGAAATAAATTTGAGAATTTCAATGGGTATTGAAATTAATTTGGGAATTCCAAAGGGTATTGAAATTAATTTGGGAATTCTAAAGAAATAAATTTAATTCCCATCATTAACTAATTTGGGAATCTTAAAGAAAAAATCCCAACAGCATTTACATCATAACACTGAATTCTTTTATATTTACATGTCTAAAATAAATTTTAGTTTTTATATTTATACCACAAAAATCATTCATTTCATGAAGTGAAATACATCTTTTTATGTATAAGTGAGGTGGAATATATGTAAAAAATATAAGTTTTATATGTTAGATGGGTGAACAAATGAGAGTTAAGTGGTATGTATGTAAATAGTTGGCATCATTATTATTATTATTTTAAGGGGCATTTACATACATAACACATAATCATTATATATTTAGATGCACACCGCTCAAATATTTAACATCATATTAAAAATATCATGATCGTTATTTTTCAAAAAGTAAAATATATACAGACTACTTGTGTCGAGTAGCCCGACCCGTTGGTTGACATCCCCGGTATAAGACCCCTCGGGTTTGGGGTTCAAATCTTCTCTGGAAAAGTTGGTTTTAAGGATGTGGCACTCGAATTGTTAGAAACATTTGGGGTAGCCTTTTTTTTTTAAAAAAAATGTACGAGAATGATTTTTTTGAACTACTAAATTGATATATTTATGTGTGCCAAGATCAATTAATGATAATTTGATAGAAATGAAAATAATGGGTTGGGATTTTACAACGAATTTTGATATTTGATTGAGAATTTGAAAAAAATAATGAAAGATAGTGGTGCAGCGGCAGAACCAACCACTTTTTTTAGGAGGGCAAATTGTCCCCCAAGACACAAAGTGGAAGGGGCTCGGGCAATGAAGAACAAAATGATATTTCAAGAGGGGCAAAAGACCAAATCCACCTGTCATATAAGCAAAAAATTTGAAGGGGGTCTGCCCCTGGTGAAAATAAATTTTAATTTTTACATTTATACCGCACAAATCGTTCATTTTACGTCATTAGTATTAATATTTCGATTTTTAAAAAGTGAAATATGTGTTTTCATGTATAAGTGAGGTGGAATATATGTAAAAAAATTGAATTTTTAGGTGTGAATACATGAGAATTGAGTGGTGAACATCTTTCTTATGATTTATTTTTTATTTTTATTGCTATAAATTCATATCTAGGTTTGTAAATAATTTTATGCATGTTATTCATGCATGATTTTTGGGGCTGAAAATCAAAATTCGCATGTGCCTATTTATTAATATTTTGTGATAACTATTTTTTACCATTTGCGATCTAATTTTAGTGAAGATCGTTGATTTTTATGTGATATTAAAGATTTGAGGGTTATGTTTGTAAATAAGAAAAAAATAGGAGTATAGTCAGGAGCAAATATTCTATCAGGACTTCTAATGTAGAGAACCATTCGAGGTCCAATGAAATCACATCATGTGGCGGAGACATAAAAAAAATAAAAATATGAGGAATAGTTCCCCGTGTTATTTCGTATTATTCAGGTGTTATTATATGTTATTCAAGTGTTATTTTACTCTGGGAATATTCCCGGTGTTATAATAATCAAATAACACATCAATAACACTTGAATAACACACAATAACACCTGAAAAATAGGGGAGAAATATTCTCTTGTGTTATCAGATATATTTTATTTTATTTTTTATCACCGTCACGTGGCGTGATTTTATTGAATTCCGAATGATTCTCTACCTGTCCTGACAGAATAACTTTTCTACAATCAATGACATCATTTAGGTGACGTCACATAAAAGCTGTAATAGCATGGCTTTCTCTATTGTGAGGTCAAAAAAATACGTTGACCCGCATTTAATAATTAATAATTAATATTATTATTAAGGTCCAAATTGTTCCATATGATTTTGGCATAATATAATTAAGTGCAAAGCACTAAAAATATCTTTTAAAGGATACTTACATATATACCATGAAAAAGATTATTATTTACAAATATGACATTATGAGGACATTTTTTTGAACTATAAAATTAATGTGTTCACACATGTCCTGAAAAAAAGTTTGAGAATTTAGAAAATGAAAAAAAATATGAATTGAGATTTTATCATAAATTTTGATATTTGAGGGGGAATTTGAAAAATAAATGAAAGANGTGTGTGTCAAGATCAAATTATTGAGAATTTGATAGAAATGAAAAATATGAGTTGAGATTTTACAATAAATTTTGATATTTGAGTGAGAATTTGAAAAAAATAATGAAAGAGGGTGGTGCAGCAGCGGAACCAACTACTTTTTTGGGAGGTCAAATTGTCCCCCAAGACACAAAGTGGGAGGGATTTGGGCAATGAAGAACAAAATGATATTTCAAGAATGGCAAAAGACCAAATCCCCCTGTCATATAAGCAAAAAATTTGAAGGAGGTCTGCCTCTGGTGAAAATAAATTTTAATTTTTATATTTATACCGCACAAATCATTCATTTTCCGTCATTAGTATTAATATTTTGATTTTTAAAAGTGAAATATGTGTTTTTATGTATAAGTGAGGTGAAATATATGTAAAAAAATTAAATTTTTAGGTGTGAATATATGAGAATTGAGTGGTGAACATCTTCCTTATGATTTATTTTTATTTTTATTGCTATAAATTCAAATCATAATTTTATGCATGTTATTCATGCATGATTTTGGAACTGAAAATCAAAATTCGCATGTACGTATTTATTAATATTTTGTGATAACTATTTTTTACCATTTGCGATCTAATTTTAATAAAAATCGTTGATTTTTATGTGATATTAAAGATTTGAGGGTTATGTTTGTAAATAAGAAAAAAAATAGGTGTATAGTCAAGAGCACATATTCTATCAGGACTCATAAGGACTCATAATGTAGATAATCATTCGAGGTCCGATGAAATCACGCCATGTGGCGACAAAAAAAAAAAAAAATCGGAGGAATAGTTCCCTCGTGTTATTCCGTATTATTCAGATGTTATTGTGCTATGAAAATATTCCCGGTGTTATAATAACCAAATAACACATCAATAACACTTGAATAACACACAATTAGGGCTTTCAATTTAGCTCGTTGTTCGTGAACAACTCGTGTTCGACTCGTTCGTTAAGCCTAACGAGCCGAACACGAACAAAATTTTAAGCTCGAAATGTAAACGAGCCGAACACGAACAACAATTTGTTCGCTCGTGATCGGCTCGAAATGACTCGAAAAAAAATTATATAATTTTTTATATAACAATATATTACATATAGTATTTATATAATAATATATTATATATATTTATGACTAAGTTTAAATCATAACACATCATGTGACAATGTGGTTAGTGTCTTCTTTTGTATAGATTTTATTCAGGTTCGAATCTCACACTTTACATCTATTTTTCTCTATTTTAGTTTAACGATCCAATTTCGAGCCTAACACGAGCCGAACACGAACACGAATATTTAAATCGAGCCGAACACGAACACACTATTCACGAGCCTATTTCGAACACGAGTCGATTTCGAGCACGTGCTATTTCGAACGAGCCAAACACGAGCCAAGCTCAAGCTCGGCTCGTTTACAGCTCTACACACAATAACACCTGAAAAATACGGGATGAATATTCCCTTGTGTTACCGGGTATATTTTATTTTATTTTTTGTCACCGCCACGAGCGTGATTTTATTGGACTCCGAATGTTTCTCTATATTAAGAATCCTACCAGAATAACTTTTCTATAGTCAGTGACATCATTTAGGTGATGTCACATAAAAGCTGTAATAGCATGGCTTTCCTTATTGTTAGGTAAAAAAAAAATAGATTGACCCACATTTAATAATTAATTATTAATATTATTATTAAGGTCCAAAGTGTTCCACATGATTTTGGGATAATTAAGTGCAAAGCACTCAAAATATCTTTTAAAGGATAGTTACATATATACCATGAAAAAGATTATTATTTACAAATCTAACATTATGAGGACATTTTTGAACTATAAAATTAATGTGTTTACACATGTCCTGAAAAAAATACTTTGAGAATTTAGAGAATGAAAAAAAAAAATGAACTGAGATTTTATTATAAATTTTGATATTTGAGGGGGAATTTGAAAAATAAATGAGAGCGAGGGTTAGATTTGCAAATAGCAATATTTCGGGGTGCAGTGTATATGACTGCCCCAAATTCTTTTATAAAATTATTAAATTATTAAGAAATTGATAAAAAATGAAAAATATGTGTTGGAGTTTTAGATTTTTTAGTATATTTTTTAATGTAAATCAAATTAAATTCAAATTAATAAAAGTATTATAAATATAAATATTAAAATTTAAGTGATAATACAAGATGTATAAGAATTGTGGTTAATATGTAAATTCCCAAATTTAAAAGATTATGTCGATTCAAATCTAAACAATTCGCTTCATCATGTTTTTAACATTTTTATGATACTTTTTTTATAAATTTTTTTTTTTTTTTTGCTTTTCGTACATTTTTATGATACTTTTTTATTACACAGATTACCCCTCCTCTGCTCTGTTGTCTTCATTGTGATTTGCCCTATCAAAGGGAGCTCTTTGCCCTAACTTGAGCACATTTCTCCAAGTGTGCATGTGTTTCCATATTGGTACATTTGATCATTGCTCTTTTGATCTCTCTGCGCCAATTGATCTTGTGGTATATTGGATTTTTTGTACTCCCCTCTCTGTTTCGATTGATCTTGGGTTGATTTATGCGATTTTGTGATATGACATGCATGTGTGACTTTCATTTGTGAGATTTTTTCATAGTTTTATTTTTGCATTTTCATCTGTGTTGGCTGAGAGCTCTCTGTCCTAATATTTTTCATGTATTTGCCATTGGTTTGGAAATTTCTGTTGTTGAATCCGACTTTGTTCGGGAAACAAGGCCCAAGTATAGAACATTAGGGGCGAGGGAGAGAGAGAGAGTAGTAGAGGACATAAAAAAATTGACCCCCTTTCATAGGAACGTGTCCAGATTTTACAAAATTACATTCCAACTCTCTCATTGTAAACCTCTTAGAGGGACTTTTTCGTAACCACAAAAATATCCATATATAATAAGACCGAATGATTGATTTTGAGCAGAGGACAACAAAAAATTAACCACTTATTTATAGGAACGTGTCAAGATTCCACAAAATTACCTTCCAATCCTCTCATTGTTAACCTCTTAGAGGGACTTTTTGGTAACTACAAAAATATCCACATATAATAAGACCGAAGGATTGATTTGGTCGATGAAAAGTTTGTCGGTCGTTTGTTGTGCCTTGAATTTGTCAACAGTCGGTCCAAAATATGATATTTCTTGTTGATCGCCCTGAGTTCTACCGATCGCTAGAATCAGATGCCTCTTTTGCCAGTGCCTAACCCAAACGATCGTCAAAAACCTCATACGATTGTGCATATCTACCATCCAAGTTGTTCACCAGTCTCAAGATTTGTGTTGATATATTTTTCATATACAAATTTAATTCTCTAATTATCTTGCTCCTCAGAGGTTGCACAACGAGGAAAAGAGATCTTTTTATCTCGTGGGAAAACAAGTAAATATCATTATTGTGTGATAATGAACTCTCTTGGATTTTCGTGCCAAACCTGCTATAAGCAGGACACGGGATAAGAAGAGTTTGAGCCTTTTCCTTCTCTCTTTTGCTCCTGGAAACTTGTGTCCTCCATTTTCGTTTGTCATCATGTCCAACGGAGGAGCGTTACTTGCCGACAATGATGCCCTCCTCAAGGCTATGAGTGACATGCAGGCGAAGACTCACAAATCTGACACCAAGCAGAAGATGGGGAGTGAGGTCTTCGCAAGCGAGTTAAGCAAGAAGAGGGTTGTGTAGCATTGGTACTTTGAGGAGCGAGCCATGTCTATGGATTTCCTTGCGGGCTCTTTGCATGAGAAGGCTACGGAGCAGGCTGAAAGTCGTTCTAACATTCGCGTTACAGGGAATTCATTGGAGGTGTACGTTCCGACCGGAGGAGAAAGGATGTCTGTTCAAGTTGTTTTAGGGGCAATGGTTCTTTAAGGAGGCCCTGAGGAGGTGTCGGTCAAAGCCGAGGCTTGGCTTCAACTGAAAAAAATGGCTTTTCCTCCAAGGGTGGAGGGCTAGGGAAAGTCGATGAGGATCTTTTTTCTTACACTACATTTGAACGAGGCAGAATTTTGGGTATGTAGTTTGAATTTTCATTTCTGGTGTTTCTATTCAAAGGGTTTCTTAGCTTTCTCATAGGCGAGGATATACTTGTTGGCCATCTCTAACAACTTGGCCAAGCTCTGTGGCTTTGCAAGTTCAAGGTTGAAACAAAATCTTTCCGGCCTTACTCCCTGTGTCAGTGCACCTTGGGCCAAGTCAAGTTTTAGATCATTGACAACCAGCATTCTTTGAAAACGTGTGATAAACAACCGCAAGTTCTTATTGGCTCCTTGCTTCAGTTTTCGTACGGATCAGACATCTTCTTAGGCCTCAAGGCACTACCAAACTTCGATAGAAAGTCAATTAAACTCTGCAAAACAGGTGACTACCCCCACATGAAAACCGTTGAACCACCTTATTGTGGTTGATCTCAACGTTGTGAAGAGTAGTTTATACTTGAGGGCATCAGAAATTTTCAACAAGCATATGAGCGATTGGAACGACTTGAGGTGGTAGTTGAGATTCAACCGTCCTTTATATGATTCTAAGACGGTCAGCTTGAGGGGGTTTTGCTCCAGAGATGTGTAGAGAGAAAACACTCTCTGGTTGCCTTTGTACATCGGTTCACGCCAATCGATTTCTATCCTCCATAGGGGCAGATCCGGCGCTGCCTTGTTACAACTCATCGTCAGGCTTTTCCTGTTGGTGGATCACTCTTTCCCCATTATTTGTTAGCGGTTTTCCTTAAGGGGGGTTAGGTGCTCCTTATGAGCCAGTTCTGCTCTTAGGGCTGATACTACCACTAAGGTAGTCAAGACTTTGAGCAGCTCTGCAAGACATCTGATTGGTGATTTAAGTTCTCAAATCTTGCATGCTTGTTGGATATCTATGTACCCACTAGTGCATATTGCTTTCACCACGTTCCTCTGATTGGATTCTCGTTATTGTTGTTGCTAGTCTCATATTCTTATTGAAGACATGTTTTGAAACTCACCACGCCTTTAAGAATGTTGAATCTGAAACTGTCTGGCAAACACACCAAAGATATATAACATTATAGAGAGAGGGAGAGAGAGAGTAGTAGAGGACAACAAGAAATGTGTAATCTTTATCAATGATGTTGGCCTTCTATTTATAAGAATACGTCTAGATTCTACAAGATTACATGTCAACCTCATCATTATTACTCTTTTAGAGAGCTTTTTTGGTAATTACAAAATATCCACATATAATAAAACCGGTGGACTTATTCGATTGACAGGAAGTTCGTCGGTCGTTCGTTGTGACTTGTGTCTACCGACAGATTGTCCAAAAAAGATGTTTCTTGCCGATCGACTTGAAGGTCAATCGCCATCCTGCGAGAAATTTCTTGGTAGGTTTCTCCAATCGCTAGAACCAGATGTCTTCTTCACCAGTGTCCAACCGAAACAATCGTCGAAAATCTCATTCGATAGTCTGTATCTACCATCCGACTTGTTCAGCTGGCTCGAGATTTGTGATGACATATCTCCTACCATCCTGTGAACACTTTGAAGATTCCTCATTATGAATCGAAGACAATCAACCAAATTAGATCAGCCGACCGAGTTGACCCTATAAACCCAAAGTCAATAGCTTAGCCTGTGGAGCCAAAAAGATAGCTAGACGATTAACCCAAACTCATAAAATAATAGAAATAACCCATGGGTAAAAAAAATACAATACCACCATTATAGCATCTCATGTAGAGTCATTTTATAGAAAGACAAGATTAATCACTTTTTACTGACGTTCATCTCTCTCTCTCTCACCTCACCCTCTACTTAATTAAAGGTTTATCCTTTTGGTGTGATTTACAAACAAACTAAGGCTACATTTAGGATAACTGCATGTGAAGTTGCTAAGAATAATCTGATATTGCAAAAAATTTACAGAGATTATTATAAATTTTTTATTTTTTAAAGGCAGGCCGGAGCTAGAAAGCTCTCATCGCACCTAGCCAGGAGCGATAAAAAAACACACTTTCATCAGCTGTCAAAATGCAATTTTGGCAAACGGGCGCCGCACTAAGACGAGTCTCATATTCAACAATTAGTCTAATATAATTCGAAAAATAAGACAACATTCTGATGGAAATATAATTGCATCAAACAAAAACAAATCACACTAATTTTTACAACCAATTTAATCTATTCATTAAAAAAAGAAAAAGGGAGAGAAAAATACAGGAGTCAGGACATCGATAAGAACTTCAAATACCATCAAATCCATTCCTCCCCCAAACACCTTTCCTCCGCATCAAAACGATAACATCTGAACTCCATCACTATTTTCCGGCGATCCCATCGGCGGTGTTTCCCTGATTCCGGCGGCGATCTTCGGCGGCGAAGGTGAAGACGATCGTCTCGACCATATCCTTGACTATCTTCTTCTTGATCTGACCTCTTTCTGGATAGGGATTCCCATTCCCCCCTCTTTCTTTCTCTTTCGGCTTCGCATCCATGGAGATGAGTTTCTTGAGTTAGGGTTAGGATTTGCTCTCACTGAGGCGCAGCTTAGCTGTTTAAATAAAGCTCGCTTACTTGGGCTTTACGGATGGGGGCCTTTTTTTTTAATTTAATGCGAATTTTTAAATTTATTTTAGAAGCAGCACTTCTTATCAATAATTGTGAAAGTGACACAGTTTCAATGCACACTCCCTTGCACTCGAAAAATTATTCCATATGTATCCGTTCGATCCGGACCGTAAATCACATGATCTACGGTCCTGATGCATTTCGGTGGGCCCCACCTAATTTTTTTTTTCTTTTTTAAAAATAATGGAAATAATCATGATCGTAGATCACCGTGATCTACGGTCAGGATCGGACACCGCATGCAGAGATGCATGCGAGTGTCCGTATGCAATAATTTCTCAATGCACTCGGTCCATTCGAATGAGCGGCATTCGGATTTGGTACGAATAATATTTTTTTTCGTAGTATTGGAGTTATATATATATCTCCTTTACTAGCGCTATTTACGTACAAAATACACATACAATTTTGTATGCATATTTCACAATATAACCTTTCAATAACTCAGTTATTATGAGTTATTTAGAGTTTATTGAAGTATAACCTCTCAATAACCCCTCAATAACCTACCCATACATTCTGCGGTTTCGCGCTAATATTTCGTGTTATTGACGGTATTAATCCCAATAATACTGACATAACCCTCTAATACCTCCTGAATCACTTCTATATGCACATAGTTCTACCTGCGTACTCCGTACATAAATATTTTTCCTCCTTTACATCCATTTTAGAAAGTAAAATTTTTTTTGCATCTTATTTATTACTATATTACGAACAAGAATTAAAAAAACAAGAAGGAATTGACAACTGGCGTTTCCTAGCACGTGCTTCAATTTTGACTAGATAAAAAAAAGCCGCCTGTCGCAAGATGTAATATATATATNACGAAATTAAAATTCAAAGGATATATCGGCTAAGATTTAAAAAAATGGAAACAATTAATTTTCGATGCTCCGGTAAGATTTTCTCGTACACTTTAGCCTGTAAAATATTAATTTTGTAATAAAAAAACTATTGATAAATAGGGGTGTGAATTTAGCTGGAAGGTTGTTAATTACTCGAAAATTGATTTAAATAGGAGATGGAGCTCGGATCAAAATAAATGAGTGGAATCACAAGCCAAAGTCATGAACCAAATTATTTCGATGCCGATTTTGAGCTATACGCGGACCGGCTCGAATTGACTCAAGTTCGGCTTAATTATTTTTTATTTATAAAAATCATATATAATGCTCAATAAAATTAACTATAACGAGCTACGAGCTGATTTCGTGCTGGAACGAATCCAAATAACTCAATTTGAGCAATCAGATCAAGCAGACTTCGAGCCGGAACACTTCAATTTCGCGATGAGCTGGCTCAAAGTCGAACATAATATAATAAGTCACGAGTTGATTTTGATCCAAACTCAATCCATTCGAGCCAATTTTGAGCCCGACTGCATTAACAATCCTAGTGACAAATGATTTCGATAAGGCTGAATAGATTATGTTAGTTAAAAAATTTGTAAAATATTATCTACTTTCTTTAATTTAACCAATAATTTTTTATCAATTCATATTACACAAATTAAATTACTTATAGTATGAATAAAATTTTAATTAAACATCAATTAATAACCCTTAAAATCACATGAATTTTCATTAAATTGAATTAAATAAAAAAATAAATTTAATTTATTTGCTATCCGGCATGGTAAATATGAAATAATTGATACTAATAAAAACAATGCAATTTCTAAATTTTTTAAAATATCATAAAATTTTATATATAATTATTTTAAATTATTTAATATTTCAAACAATAACGATTCAAACACGAACGAACACATCACTGTTCGTGTTTGGCTCGTTCAACTAACCGAACAAAAAAAAATTGTTCACGTCTCTCCTGTTTACTTATCGAACAAATCGAACATGAACTCATTGACGAACCGAACACGAACTGTTCGCGAACAACGAGCTTTTTTGACAGCCCTAGTGGTATGCATGCAAATGCCCCTACATATTTAGGGGTTATATAAATAAATACTAAAAGTTAGACATTAGATTTATAAATACAATAAAAAAAAAAGCATGATATGTATGTAAATGCTCCTAAAATATGTACTAATAAGCTACACAAGCAAAATATTCTTTGCCCACTTTCAAGGTTAAAAATAAATAAATAAATACATACATACTGTAAATAATTTGAAGTTGCTGCAAAAATAAAGTGTTGTAGCTTAAAAAAAATACAAATAATGAAGTAAAACCCTAATTTAAAGGAGATTTTCAGTAGGGTTACAGATTTATTGAAGAAAATAATACATAAGAAAAGCATATAATATACATATTTTAATATTTAAGGTTATGTTAAGTAGGGAGAATCAAGTGGAACCTGGCTTGGGGGATACATCAAGCCTGGAAGTGCAGAAGTCTTCATTGCTGACCCAATTGTTTTAGTCTCAGGATCATAAGTTGACAGCCATTTTACCTGGCATTAGAAGCAAACACAATGAAGGAGAATAAGAAACAATATAAGAAAATTTATGGGGGCATTTACATAAATTGCACAAAATTATTATGTATTTGCATATGTTACGCCTGAACTTTCATATTTACCAGCATAGCGGTCAAATCTTTAATATCACGACAAAAAATAGCACTATTATCACTTATCAAATGTGAAATATAACTTTTCATGTATAGGTTTGGAACACTAGAGTGTCAGCGATGTAAAAATGAAAGTTTGGGTGTGAGATGTGTAAATACATAAGAATTGTGCGGTAGGTATGTAAATTTTCCTAATTCAATTTATAGCACTCAAAACTTTAACAGCATATAAAAAATATCATCATCATTAACACGTTTTCATGTATAGGTTTATGACACCAAAGTGTTTTACATGTAAAAATAAGAGTTTAGGCGTTACATATGTAAATACATAAGAATTGTGTGGAATGTATGTAAATTTCCCAAAAAATTATCACAATCTTATTGTTTACATGTTTAAACAATAAAATAAAATAAAATAATTTGAGTATGGATCTTTTAAGATATGTTTGACCATTTTGATGTTGGAAAATTTTCATACATATCCCACAATTCTTCTATATTTACATATATATCTCTGTGTGTGCGCGGACGTGCATACATTAATAAGAGAAAATATTATATAAGATTTATTAATTTAAATTTAGTAATTTAAGAACATACTATGCAAAGAAAAATAAAAATAAATTATAAGAGTATTCAAGGTATAATAAGAATAAAAATTACCTGAGCAATGGGATCAAACTTTACAAAAACAACAACAACAAAGCCTTAAATCCCACTATGTGGGGTCGGCTACATGAATCCTTTTTCTCCATTGTGTCACATTTAGTGCCATATTTTCATTTAGTTCTAATAAATTAAGATCATTTTTTATACGATAAGCCCAAGTCTTCCTAAGTCCACCTCTGCCTTTCTTAACATAAGTCAAATCTAAAACATCTACTCTCATAATCAGATCATCATATGGTCGACGTTTAATGTGACCAAACCATCTAAGACGACTTTCTCTAATTTTGTCCGTCACAGGAGCTACCCAACCTTATCACAGATATAATCATTTCACATTTTGTCTTTAAGTGTAAAGCTACTCATCCACCTAATCATTCTCATCTCGGCAACACTTAACTTAGCATTATGCTTCTCTTTTAAAGGTCAACATTCAGCGCCATAGAGCATTGTAGGTCTTACCACCATCTTATAAAATTTTCCTTTCAGTCTAAGCGGTACTTTTCTATCACACAAAAGGTCCGAAGCATTCATCCACTTCAACCAACTAACTTGAATTCTACTATTAACATCCCCATCTATATCACCATCGCTTATTCCTCAACTTCAACCAACCAACTTGAATTCTACTATTAACATCCCCATCTATATCACCATCGCTTTGGACAACGGACCCAAGATATCTAAATCGTTCACACCTTTTAATAATTTGATCACCCAAAGTCACGCTTCTGAATCCAATATATCTAAATCATTCACACTTTTAATAATTTGATCACCCAAAGTTACACTTCTCTCACTAAAGCTACTACAAAAATTACATTCCATGTATTCAGTTTTAGTTCTACTCAAATGAAGGCCTTTAGAGTCCAATGCAGACCTCCATAATTCAAGTTTTTTTCCTGGGCTTTTTCTCTGATTTGATCCATGAGAAGGATATCATCAGCAAAAAGCATACACCAAGGTATATCCTCCTGTAAATGTCCAGCAAGACCATCCAAAACTAAAGCAAAAATGGGCTTAAAGCCGATCCCCGATGCAATCCAACAGAAATAAGAAAATATTTGGTCAATCCTCCTTCAGCTCGAACACAATTAACAACTCTAGTATACATATCTTTAATGACTTGAATATAAGTCATATCAACATCTCTCTTCTCAAGAACTCTCCAAAGGATATCTCTTGGAACCTTATCGTAAGCTTTTTCTAAACTTTTTTCTCAATAACTCTCCAAAGGATATCTCTTCGAACCTTATCGTATCTTTTCTAAATCAATAAAAATCAAATGTAGATTCTTCTTATTATCTCTGAACTTCTCCATCAAGCCTCTCAATAAATGTATAGCTTCCATAGTAGACCTGCCCGACATAAATCTAAATTGATTATGAGAAATAAATAACATGTACAGTTTCCATAATAGACCTGTCGGGCATAAATCCAAATTGATTATGACAAATCTTTGTAATACGACTTAACCTATGTTCAATTACCCTCTCCCATAATTTTAAAGTATGACACATCAACTATAATTTGCACACTCTTGTGCATCCCTTTTATTCTTAAAAATGAGGACCAAAATACTCTTCCTCCACTCCTCAAGCATCTTTTTAGTTTTTAAAATAATATTAAAGGACCAAAATACTCTCCCTCCACTCCTCAGGCATCTTTTTAGTTTTTAAAATAATATTAAAGAAGTTTTATAAGCCAAGAAAAACTCCTCAATCTCCTAAATATTTCCACACTTCAATTGGGATATCATCAGATCCTACAGACTTTCCACACTTCTTTAAAGGCTACTCAACTTTTTTTTATCAATGAGACGGTAAAAATGAAACGTATTATTATTATTAACAATATTAAGATCACTAAAATTAATCATATTTTCAGAAACTTCATTAAAAATTTTATCAAAAAAACTCACTCACCTATGTTGAATATCTTTTTCTAAGAAAAGCACATTTGATTTTCATCTTTAATACACTTTACTTTTCTTTTCTCTTCGTTTGGCTAGTTTATACATATATTTTTCAAGCTTCTTAGTATCTAATATATTATAAAGATCATTAAAAACAGAGTTTTTAGCGTCACAAATTATTCTATTAAACTCTCTGCGGACAATTTGATATTTTTCCCAATTTTCTAAGCTTTTACATTTAAACCAATTTTTATAGCATAACTTCTTATATTTTATTTTTTCTTGCACATTATTATTCCACCATCAAGTATTTTTATTTATAAAAAAATTTTCTTTTGATTCTCCAAGTACATCTTTTGCTACTTGTTTAATAGTGTTTGTTACTTTACCCACATAACATTTGCTTCTTCATGAACATCCCAAATTTTGAAAAATTAAATTTTCCTCAGAAAAAAAAATATTTATAAAACTATGTAATAAAAATACCTTACATGTAATTATGTATGATTATAGTGTCAAAATAATATAGTCATCGTAACGATTAATGTGAGAAAAATAAACTCTTCTAGAATTAAGGTGGTAAATCATACTTTTAATTTAGGCTAATAATATTATTTCTTTTAAATAATATGCATCAATCATTATGATATTCATTCAACCAATTGTTATTGTAAATGTTATAAAAAATAATGATCGATGCCATATAATGTTCACTATAAAAATACATGGAATGATATGAAACATACAAATGAAATAATTTATATATAAATGTTTGCACATGCATGTTGATTGAAAAAATTCGCATATTTATGCTCTAATTTAGACCGTGCTCCTTCGAATTACCTATCATACCAATATAAGACGTATAAGATGGGATAGAACATTATTTCTCCTATTTATGCTATCACTATACAAAAGAATGTTCAAGAAGGAAAACTCCAATAAAAAACCATAACAAGACATTGTTAAGGACAATATCAACGATTGGTTCAAAACTAAACTGTAAATGTTCAGTAATTGTCCATACATGCTCAGTAATTGTCCATACATAGCATTTGCCATAAGCCTCATAAGCCAATTTATGTAACTTCATTAAGAAAATGGAATGTGTCAATTTGCACTTCTTATGTACTGAAAGAGAAGTCAGTTTGCGAATAATATTAACGAAAAATAGAAAGGATTGCGAGCGAACAACAAGATGCTCCTTGTGCAATTTTTTAATTAATAATCTTTATAAAATTGTATGGATTCCTAATATCTTCTAGGTTGCTGTCTAAATTCTCCTTGAATGTGTGATAAATCAATCAAGCTTTTGCCATTTCCTTATTTTTTACAATACTTATGAACAAATGGTGATTGGAATGATTTATATAGTCTTGTTATAAGATGACCCATTGCAATATGACTAATTGCAATGTGGGCATATTGATGAGAAAGCATCTCTATAAACATATACTACGCAGATAATATTTCTTTGAAATCAAATGCTTACAAGATTAGTGAATGACAAGATGAAATTTAAGGAAATTTACATACACACCACACAATTCTTATGGATTTACATACGTAACACCTAAGGTTTGATGTTTACATTCATACACCTTGGTGTTATAAACATATAT
>JXCR01140954.1:60499-76407 GCA_002079205.1 Phalaenopsis hybrid cultivar
TAGAAAAAATATATGCAAATCATTTATCATACAAACAATATCAACGTGGAACTAATGCATATTGAAAGCACAACCACATGAATTTGAGTGTTAACGGAAAGGTCCATGCAACTTTCTTTATTAATTTGCCTTAGCCTTAGTAATTAGAAGAGGAGGTAGACACCAAATCATCACCAATAGTACTCAAAATGGCAAATAAGTGATGGGATGCTAAAAAGGCATAGAAACAAAGCAAGTCTAAAAGTTTATACTTTAAGATTAATCAATTAGGAAAAGTTGACCCCTTTCATATGAGACTCCTCCGTGTATAAAAGAGAAAAAAATTAGGATGACTTTCTTTGAGATATATTATAATTATTTTAGCCATATTTTTTTGATATAATGTCATGGTTTATTTAATCCTTGATTTGATACTTCTTATAAGCATAAGCTGATATAGTTAATTACTCATCATACTTATGAGAGAACACACTAGATTAGATATGTTAATTAGCCTCAATTCTAGGCTCATATTTAATTGTTAGGCTAATGGGGAATGCTTAGGGATTGGTTGTGGACCCGATTAAGTCCCCACATTTTTTTTATTCTAACACAAGTGGACCAAATCTATGAAAGCTTCAAGACTTTGATCCATGACATCCAAAAAATATAATTAGTATTCATGATTATCTCCCATCAGATCTCTTAAACAAATGATAAAAATATAGGTGTTAAAGATTTATTATCAAATTGGCTTTGACTGGTTTACTAGTTGATGCTTGACCATTTTAGTTTCACTAAATAGTTCAAAGGAACTAATATGACATTTAATAATTCAATGAGATTGGATATGACATACACAAGTTTAATCCTTATGTCTTTAAAAAAAATACCATTAAATACTCATTATTTTTTTTTTGATACCCTCATCTTAATCAATAAAAATCATCGGATATCAGCCATAAAAGATTACTTATTTTCTCTATTTATACTTATTACTTATAATTGTTTGTATATAGTTTTTTATTATAAGTTTAAATCAATATTTTTTTAAAAAATTGACTCCCAACATTTCATTCTTAAGATGTGTTATCAATATTCAAAACCATATGAGCCATAATATGAAAACTATGACTTTCACTCACACTCAAGAGAAACTAGTTCAAAGTTCAATCATTACCCAATTGAGTAAGGAGGTTGGGCTACCACCACAATTGAAAAATGGATGAAAGAGGGGGGTTAATTTGTAAATATTAATATTTTGGGTGATGTGTACCTTTAAACTATTTGACAAACCTAACAAACATTCATGAACACCTAACTTATAACACCTAATTCATTTCACGTGCTACAATCATACATATTAGTGACATTTACATGCATACCCACACAATTCTTATGCATTTTTATATCAAGTATCTACATTTTTNCGCGCTACAATCGTACATATTAGTGACATTTACATGCATACCCACACAATTCTTATGCATTTTTATATCAAGTATCTACATTTTTATATTTACATAAACAACCCTCAAATCTTTCATATCACATCAAAAATATCATTACTATACATTTTCAACAGCAATATGTGCAATTTTATCAGAATGAAATTCAAAATTGTTAAATTTGTTTTAAAATATATTCAATATAAAATTTAACTAATTGTTTTTTTTTTATCACATCTAGATTATAAAAAAACTTATCAATAATCTTTTCAAATAATTTAAAGTGATACATGTTAAGTGAAACTCTATTCAACTAATTAAACCCTAATTTTTCCTCTTTCAAATTTAATGTAAATTTATTTTTGAAATATTTACATACTCATCAGTCAATTCTCATATATTTACATAACCAACCCCTAAGTCTAAACATTAGAAAGAAAAAAAAAATAATTGTCTAAAAGGAGAGCATATTATGTACAAAACCTATATGCATAACGATTCCATGTACAATATTATTGTATACTATACAATGCATTTACAACAATATACAACATTATTGTACACAGAGTCTGCATGCATACAGACTTTCATGTTTCGGCGAATCTGAAAAGAAAGTGCAAAGGTAAACAAATTTATACAAAATAGATGCGATGAACAGCGAAGCTAAATAGAATAACTCAAATTCATGTGAAAAACTCTAGACATAAAAAAGGGGGGCATTTTATCATTTACATACGTACTACTCAATTCGGCGTAAGTATCTAACACCTAAACTATATTTTTTATAATTATACCACCCAAATATTTCATATCACATAAAAATATCCCTATTTTAACTCTCAAAAAGGTTAGACTTCTTTTCATGTATGCGTAAGATGACATGCGTAAAAATTAAAATTCAGGTGTTAAATATATAAATACATATGTGCAAAAATTAAAATTTAGGTGTTAGATATGTAAATACATAAGAATTGAGAGGTATGCATGTAAATCATTAGAAAAAAAAACACAATGACAGAAAGAAAAGATTTAATACTCGTGTGTGTGTGTGTGTGTGTGTGTGTGTGTGTGTGTGTGTGTGTGTGTGTGTGTGTGTGTGTGTGTGTGNGGAAGTGGTCAAACTAAAGAGTTTTGGAGGGAATAGTCAATAATTTTCTCATGCTTTTGATTTGCTTGGAATGCATGAGGGTCAATCATTCTTCTACGGAATGTGTATTGATCATGATTTAATACTCATGTTAGAATTCAATGTGGAGGGTAAACGAACTTGATTCATACTCTTTTAGATTTGGAATGTGATGATGATGATGATGACCTTCAATCTTGATATAATGGTTTAATGAAAGATCTAATTATGTGGTGGTATTGCATTTACAAGATTGGATCACAACAAATTTTTGTCTACGAAGTTAAAATCAATAGTCCTTTGTGTGGCAAGAAAAGATTTTCTCTTTAAAGTCATAGCTAACTACATAGTTGTTAGAAGATGGGTTGTCTATATCTATGGAAGTTGTGATTAAGAGAATTTCTAACTATTAGGGAATGTGGGTGGTGAGGGAATCATTATCTCCATGAATAGGTTAATCTATAATTTTGGAGATTTATACACTTCTCTGTTATGAAAATATTTATTGTTACAGAAAAAAAATAGACGAAGCATATCAAGAGATAAGAAAAAAAGAATTTAGTCAAAATTACCTGTGCATTTTTTTGAAATTTGTGATAATAAACCATTTAAGAAAATAGTTTAAAATATGATATGGTCAGTATGCTCTCCTAAAGAATGTTTTGAATCAATAGATTTAGCATATTTGACAAAGTTTATTTCAATGTATTGTTCCATGTGGCATATAAAGGTTGTACTAAGAACATACAAATGATCATGATGTCATCCTAAAATCAATTTGTAATGCTAGTGATAGCAAGATTCTTCTCAAATAAACTATTTTTTAGTTTACCAAGCTAATTATATCTTTAGTTGAGTCAATTCTAAAATTAGCCAAATGGTGTTAAAGATATTTAGAGCAAACTACATAGCTTTGTGAAAGAGCAATTCATTGGATAGCTTAATATTAAATTTGAGATCACAATATTTATGAGTANCTTCGATATAATAAGATGTAGAGAGGATAGTTGATTTGTTTAGGGTTATTCTCTTCTAGTTCTATGGCCTATATGATGTGGCATATGCTCTTTTTTGTTTTTAATTTTATTTTATTTTCTTAATGTGTGTTAAGTGTTCATTGCTTTTGGTATATTTGTATCTTAGAATATTGATGAGTGAATATTGTCTATTCTTATGTTTATGAGAGGGTGCTTGAGATGCTATAAAATATAGCTCATGTAAGATTTGTCAAAAATATAATTTGTTGCAATTGATGGTACTTTATTTGTTGTTTTCTCTTTTTTAATTTGAGATCAAGGCCTATGATTTTATGTATGGAGGTTGGTAGCATTGCCTTGAAGGTAGAAGCTTGCTCATCCTTTTTGGGGTGGAGCCTTGGAGTGGATGTAGTGTAGCCAAAGTAGGGTGGTGAGGGTCTTGTTTTATTAATTTGTGAGGTGGTCAAGAGGTAGATCATTGTGAAGTGTATTTATATGTGGCTTTGAAAGGGATGCTCATGTATTGCTCTTGGAAGGCTTGGCTGAGAGTGGTGGAGGGGAATTGCAGTCACATTTAGTCAAAATTACATGTGCATTTTTTTTGAAATTTGTGATGATAAACCATTTAAGAAGATAGTTTAAAATATGATATGGTCAGTATGCTCTCCTAAAGAATGTTTTGAATCAATAGATTTAGCATATTTGACAAAGTTTATTTCAATGTATTGTTCCATGTGGCATATAAAGGTTGTACTAAGAACATACAAATGATCATGTTGTCATCCTAAACTTAATTTGTAACTCTAGTGATATCAAGATCCTTCTCAAATAGACTATTTTTTAGTTTATCAAGCTAATTATATCTTTAGTTGAGTCAATTCTAAAATGAGCCAAAAGATGTTGAAGATATTTAGAGCAAACTACATAGCTCTGTGAAAGAGCAATTCATTAGATAGCTTAACATTAAATTTGAGCTCACAATGTTTGTGAGTATTTCAAAAGGCATAGGGATTATAGCTCTTTCTCAATAATGGGGTGAAGCCAAATTTTATCAAACAAAACATTTAATTGCTTCAAGTTAATATAGAGAATGTAATATCTAATATTTATTTTAATTTTATGTGATGGTGATTGTCACCATGAAACCTACCATACAAACAAATGGCTTTAACAAAACTTCACTTTGAGAAAAATATATGCAAATCATTTATCATATAAACAATATCAATGTGAAACTAATGCATATTGAAAGCACAACCACATGAATTTGAGTGTTAATGGAAAGGTCCATGCAACTTTCTTTATTAATTTGCCTTAGACTTAGTAATTAGATGAGGAGGAGGTAGACACCAAATCATCACCCATAGTACTCAAAATGGCAAATAAGTGAAGGGATGCTAAGAAGGCATAGAAACAAAACAAGTTTAAAAGTTTATACTTTAAGATTAATTAATATGAGACTCCTCCATCTATAAAAGAGAAAAAATTAGGATGACTTTCTTTGAGTTATATTAAATTTATTTTAGCCATATTTTTTTATATAATGTCATGGTTTATTTAATCCTTGATTTGATACTTCTTATAAGCATAAGCTGATATAGTTAATTACTCATCATACTTATGAGAGAACACACTAGATTAAATATGTTAATTAGCCTCAATTCTAGGCTCATATTTAATTGTTAGGCTAATGGGGAACGCTTAGGGATTGGTTATGGACCCGATTAAGACCCCACATTTTTTTTATTCTAGCACAAGTGGACCAAATCTATGAAAGCTTCAAGACTGATCCATGACATCCAAAAAATATAATTAGTATTTATGATTATCTCCCGTCAGATCTCTTAAACAGATGGTAAAAATATACGTGTTAAAGATTTATTATCAAATTGGGCTTAGACTGGTTTACCAGTTGATGGTTGACCATTTTTAGTTTCACCAAATAGTTCAAAGGAACTAATATGACCTTTAATAATTCAATGAGATTGGATATGACATGCACAAGTTTAATCATTATGCCTTTAAAAAATTCCATTAAATACTCATTTTTTATTTTTTTTATACCCTCATCTTAATCAATAAAAATTATCAGATATATCAGCCATAAAAGATTACTTATTTTGTTTATTTATACTTATTACTTATAATTGTTTGTATATAGTTTTTTTATTATAAGTTTAAATCAATATTTTTTAAAGATGTGTTATCAATATAGCCATAATATGAAAACTATGGCTTTAACTCACACTCAAGAGAAACTAGTTCAAAGTTCAATCATTACCCAATTGAGTAAGGAGGTTGGGCTACCACCACAATTGAAAAATGGATGAAAGAGGGGGGTTAATTTGTAAATATTAATATTTTGGGTGATGTGTTCCTTTAAACTATTTGACCAACCTAACAAACATTCATGAACACCTACCTTATAACACCTAATTCATTTCACGCGCTACAATCCTACATATTAGTGACATTTACATGCATAACCATAACTAGTATCTAAATTTTTATATTTACATAAACAACCCTCAAATCTTTCATATCACATCAAAAATATCATTACTATACATTTTCAACAGCAATATGTGCAATTTTATCAGAATGAAATTCAAAATTGTTAAATTTATTTTAAAATATATTCAATATAAAATTTAACTAATTGTTTTTTTTTTATTACATCTAGATTATAAAAAATCTTATCAATAACATTTTCAAATATTTTTAAGTGACAGATGTTTCAACTAATTAAACCTTAATTTTTCCTATTTCAAATTTAATGTAAATTTATTTTTGAAATATTTACATACATATCAGTCAATTCTCATGTATTTACATAACCAACCCCTAAATCTAAACATTAGAAATTAAAAAAAAATTTAACTGTCTAAAAGCAGAGCATATTATGTACAGATTCTATATGCATAATGATTCCATGTACAATATTACTGTATACTATACAATGCATATACAACAATATACAACTCTATTGTACACAGAGTCTGCATGCATACAGACTTTCATGTTTCAGCAAATCTGAAAAGAAAGTGCAAAGGTAAACAGATTTGTACAAAATAGATGCGATGAGCAGCGAAGCTAAATAGAATAACTCAGATTCATGTGAAAAACTCTAGACATAAAAAAGGGGGGCATTTTATCATTTACATACGTAGTTACGTACTACTCAATTCGTAGGTATCTAACACATAAAATATATATTTTTTTATAATTATACCACTCAAATATTTCATATCACATAAAAATATCCCTATTTTAACTCTCAAAAAAGAAAAAAAAAAACTTCTTTTCATGTATAGGTAAGATGACATACGTGTAAAAATTAAAATTTAGGTGTTAGATATGTAAATACATAAGAATTGAGAGGTATGCATGTAAATCATTAGAAAAAAAAAAACACAATGACAAAAAGAAAAGTTTTAATACTCGTGTGTGTGTGTATGTGTGTGTGTGTCTGTGTGTGTGTGTGTGTGTGTGTTATGCGCGTGTGTATTTTGTGTGTCTATATATCTTTGTGTGCGCGCGCACACGTGTTAGAAATACATCAACACAAATTATGAGAAAATTAAACTGACTAAAAGGAAAAAAAAGACGAAGAATTGCCCATTAGAAGGAGCAGGAACCACAACAGCAGAAGACCAAAAGGATCCCATTGAACAAGATTCAGGTCGAGCGAACGAAGGTTTTCCAAGTTAAAGATCAAGACCTATTTAACCGAGGGAGGGAACTAGTCCAACTCCCATTCAAATATCACCTGACACCTCGCATGAGCCTCCAAGACTCTTAAGAAATTCTAAGGTTCTCATGAACAAACATGTATGGAGCCTTCTGGGTGAATCTTTTGACAAAAAAAGCCGGATAGTTTTACCCTAGCAACATCATTTTTCCATCCAAGGCTCAACAGTTGATAAACAGATCGAGACAACCGATTGACAGACTCAAGCTGATCAAGTAAGGTCCGAACAATTCAAGGACCGCCAGAGCCAACTGATTGATCCAACACAACAGAGTCAGTCAAATGTACCTCGTTGACACGAGTATTACAGGTCCTCGCCGACCGAACGATAAAGTAGTCGAACCATACACTCATTTATTTTTTATATGGCTAAAATATCCTTTAAATGCCCCCATAAATGTAGTGCAACCATGCAATTTTTTACTTTATACCACATTGCCTATAAATAGGGGATCATTTCTACAAAGAAGTTATTTTAGCTCTCCCTCCCCGCATGTATAAAAAATATTTGATTATATAAAAAGGATCACAAGAGTCTGGGAATACTCCAGTTTGCTCCATAGGGTCAAGTCGCGACGCACTTCTCCCTATCCCTTCTCTGTCTCTCTCATGTTTCATGCTTTATTCCTTGAGTGTGATTCATAGGACAAATTTGGATTCAACGTCCTGAAAATGTGTGGTGAGCGTGAATCATGCCACTAACAAGAAGAGAAGCACAAAAAAAAAAGAAGCCCATCACATATGCACTCTTAGCATGAAGTACAACAAAGAGTTTATGCAACAGCAGATCCAGTAGCAGAAAAACTACATTTCTATCATCTTTCGACAGGCTTTAGCTCGAAAAAGAGAACCACACCCCTGAAACAGATAGCTAGCTCGCCACCATTGGAGAACTCCCTTAGGAAAAGCCAACCAATGGTGTCTCGACAATGCTCGAAGGACCCCAAACGATATCCATCAATCTAGGCACAGACCTCGTACGCGAAGAATACAACTACCTCCAAATATTTATGGGTCAACTAAGGCATGGATCCAAAAGCCTGCCATAGCCAGAATTCAGGATCCACCTTGTATCGGCTCATATCGTGANCACGTGTTAGAAATACATCAACACAAATTTTGAGAAAATTAAGCTGATTAAAAGAAAAAAAAAGACGAAGAATCGCCCATTAGAAGGAGCAGGAACCACATCAGCAGAAGACCAAAAGGATCCCATTGAACAAGATTCAGGTCGAGCGAACGAAGGTTTTCCAAGTTAAAGATCAAGACCTATTTAACCGAGGAAGGGAACTAGTCCAACTCCCATCCAAATATCACCTGACTCCTCGCATGAGCCTCCAAGACTCTTAAGAAAGTCTAAGGTTCTCATGAACAAACATGTATGGAGCCTTCTGGGTGAATCTTTTGACAAAAAAAGGCCGGATAGTTTTACCCTAGCAACATCATTTTTCCATCCAAGGCTCAACAGTCGATAGACAGATCGAGACAACTGATTTACAGACTCAAGCTGATCAAGTAAGGTCCGAACAATTTAAGGACCGCCAGAGCCAACCGATTGATCCAACACAATAGAGTCAGTCAAATGTACCTCGTTGACACGAGTATTACAGGTCCTCGCCGACCGAACGATAAAGTAGTCGAACCATACACTCATTTATTTTTTATATGGCTAAAATATCCTTTAAATGCCCCCATAAATGTAGTGCAACAATGCAATTTTTTACTTTATACCACATTGCCTATAAATAGGGGATCATTTCTACAAAGGAGTTATTTTAGCTCTCCCTCCACGCATGTATAAAAAATATTTGATTATATAAAAAGGATCGCAAGAGTCTGGGAATACTCCAGTTTGCTCCATAGGGTCAAGTCGCGACGCACTTCTCCCTATCCTTTCTCTGTCTCTCTCATGTTTCATGCTTTATTCCTTGAGTGTGATTCATAAGACAAATTTGGATTTAACGTCCTGAAAATGTGTGGTGAGCGTGAATCATGACACTAACAAGAAGAGAAGCACAAAAAAAAAAAAAGAAGCCCATCACATATGCACTCTTAGCATGAAGTACGTCAAAGAGTTTATGCAACAACATATCCAGTAGCAGAAAAACTACATTTCTATCATCTTTTGAGAGGCTTTAGCTCGAAAAAGAGAACCACACCCCTGAAACAGATAGCTAGCTCCCCACCATTGGAGAACTCCCTTAGGAAAAGCCAACCAATGGTGTCTCGACAATGCTCGAAGGACCCCGAACGATATCCATCAATCTAGGCACAGACCTCGTATGCGGAGAATACAACTGCCTCCAAATATTTATGGGCTAACTAAGGCATGGATCCAAAAGCCTGCCATAGCCAGAATTCAGGATCCACCTTGTATCGGCTCATATCGTGAGCAATGATACGCCTCGATCGTCTGGGGAAAGCTGGTGGCAAACAATATAAACGCTAACCCTATGGTCCAATTTATATGGCTTATTGGGCACGAAATCCAAAGGGAAGTTAATTATCAAATTAGTTTTATCAATTTTGGTGCCACTGATTATTTAATAGTTTCCCTATTCTTATCTTTGTTGACACTATTAAAGAGCAGACTAACTCGGGGGAACTAATAGTTATGCACCAAAACCGTCAGGATAAGGGTCGGGCTATCGAAGTGTCAGACTAAAGAAGTATGATCTGAATCAGTCGTCCGACGAACCTTCCTGCTTCACCTCGAAAGGAGTAATCACCACGCGACCGCTCGATCAAGTCGATAGACTCATAATGTTGGTGGAACCAATCGATGGACCGTGCTTACCATCTCAGCTATCAAAGCTTCTTTCAAGGATGTTCAACACAAATAGTTGACTGACTGGCTTTACATCAGTAGAAGCAATCGCTATGCGACCGATCTCCCTAGTCGACCGAACTCAAATACGTCAATCCACTAACAATCATTTTATCACACTTAAATGACAACACGAATCCAATATTAATTATCACATTAATTGCATCAAGGGCGGTTTTCATAACTGTTCCATCCTTTCTATAATTGTGCAAATAGACCTTTATAAATAAGAGACCGAAAGATGAATAAAGGGACATTTTCCCTCAACTCTTCTTAGAATTCTTCATCTGCTCTACTTTGTCTCACTCTCTTTTTCTCAGGCTCTAACTTTCAAGGCGTGTTTTATCTGAAGGACAATTTCGGATTCAATTTTCATAATTATGAAAATTACACCAAAAAATGACTTAATATTTAAGAGCTTAGCTTCATTCTATTTAAAAAGTTTCACGATAAATATACGAACACCTTATCCTAAGAATTAAAGCATACATAAAGTTCTTGTGGTCCATCTTTGGCGGAAAAACAGACAGAGAGGCAATAGAAGGCAGTTGCCGAACGCGCGCGCGCACGTCCATTCGTTCCAAACCCGCAATTCTCAACGGCTAGTTAGNAAACCGTCGTGCTTTACCTCGAAAGGAGTGATCACCACGCGACCGCTCGATCAAGTCGATAGACTCATAATGCTGGTGGAACCAATCGATGGACCGTGCTTACGATCTCAGGTATCGAAGCTTCTTTCAAGGATGTTCAGCACAAATAGTTGACTGACTTGGCTTTACATCAGTAAAAGCAATCGCTATGCGACCGATCTCCCCAGTCGACCAAACTCAAATATGTCAATCCACTAACAATCATTTTATCACACTTAAATGACAACACGAATCTAATATTAATTATCACATTAATTGCATCAAATGCAGTTTTCATAACTGTTCCATCCTTTCTATAATTGTGCAAGTAGACCTTTATAAATAGGAGACCGAAAGATGAATAAAGGGACATTTTCCCTCAACTCTTTTTAGAATTCTTCATCTGCTCTACTTTGTCTTACTCTCTTTTTCTCAGGCTCCAATTCTCAAGGCGTGTTTTATCTGAATGACAATTTAGGATTCAATTCTCATAATTATGAAAATTGCACCAAAAAACGACTTAATATTTAAGAGTTTAGTTTCATTCTATTTAAAAAGTTTGACGATAAATATACAAACACCTTATCCTAAGAATTAAAGCATACATAAAGTTCTTGTGGTCCATCTTTGGCGGAAAAACAGACAGAGAGACAATAGATTAGAAGGCAGTTGCCGAACGCGCGCGCGCACGTCCATTCGTTCCAAACCCGCAATTCTCAACGGCTAGTTAGGCGCACCACCTTTCCGCTATCTCCTCAAAAAGCACCCGCACAAATCGCGTATTTATGAATATTTCCCACTGCAGTAATGATTTTGCACGATGCAAGAAGTTCAGGGGTATAAATGAAAATTACCAGAATCAAATTTGCCTCGCGCGGCACTCCNTACCACCTTTCCGCTATCTCCTCAAAAAGCACCCGAACAAATCGCGTATTTATGAATATTGCCCATTGCAGTAATGACTTTGCACGATGCAAGAAGTTCAGGGGTATAAATGAAAATTACCAGAATCAAATTTGCCTCGCGCGGCACTCCCCTCTCGACTGGCTCGCACGTCCTTCGTCCGGCGCTAGGTTTGGTTCCGCCGAACTTCTTCTCCCAAATTCAATATCGCTCACCGTACTGATCCAAGGTTTGATCGGGCACTCTCTTTGGCTTCATAGATTCTTCCACTCTGCCTAACTCTGAAGAATCTGAAGTAATTTAGGTGTTATTTTTGTGCTATTTCTTTGCCCACCGAAGCCCTAACCCTAGTTTAGCTCTCCAAGCCATGCTTGATCTCCATCTCACTTTGTTCTAAGAAGAAGTTATTTTTCTGGTTTCTCTTCACTTGGATCTCATCGCGGCCTTATCTATGGATGCAGATGGAGCGAACAAGAAGCTGCGGAAGCCCTATACGATTACTAAGTCTAGGGATAGGTGGTCGGATGAGGAGCATGAGCGGTTTCTCGATGCACTACTTTTGTAATCTAGCAACTCTCCTTTTCAATTGACTTGATCGCTGTGGTTTTATCTCTAGTACTTTGTTAGAAATCTCCAGTTCTGGTGCTCATGGAGCATTTTGTTTTTGGCTGTTTTTTATTTAGTTCTTGCTGATTTCTGTACTGTGAAAATTTAGGGGTTTTTTTTTTATTTTGTTATTAAGCTAAATTCCGTCATGAGAAGCATGCTAAGGGGCCACTTTTGATTTTTGCTTTTTTTTAAAAATATTATTTTAATATTGTTTTGTTTATGTTTTGGTTTAAAGCAAAAATGTCTGGTATGATATAACATGTTTAGTTGTTTTTAATAATATTCAAAATAGTTTTTAGATGTTTTGAGTGCTTTTAAAAAATAAAAATAAAATAAAAAAAAAACATGCAAGAAATGCTTCAAACAAATATGTATTTTGAATAAAAGCAAAAAAAATGAAACTAAAAAATAAAAAAAACAAAAGTGAGCCCAAACAAACCCCAAAAGAAATAAATTTGGATTATCTATGCAGTTGATAAGGACTTGGTTGGTGTTCCTGAAGATTATCGAGCAACTGGACAATCTAAATGCTTAGAAACCTTGTTCGTGAAAAGTCTATTAAGTAAGATGCGATTGGTAGAAATGAGGAAACTTAATGTTTCATTTTATAAATTCCTTTTTGTGAATATTAAGTTGTTGCAAGGACTGTTAAGAGCATATTTTGTAATGANTTTTTTTTTTTAATTTTGTTATTAAGCTAAATTCCGTCATGACAAGCATGCTAAGGGGCCACTTTTGATTTTTGCTTTTTTTTTAAAAATATTGTTTTAATATTGTTTTGTTTATGTTTTGGTTTAAAGCAAAAATGTCTGGTATGATATAACATGTTTAGTTGTTTTTAATAATATTCAAAATAGTTTTTAGATGTTTTGAGTGCTTTTAAAAAATAAATAAAAAATAAAAAAAAAAGCATGCAAGAAATGCTTCAAACAAATATGTTTTTTTAATAAAAGCAAAAAAAATGGAACTAAAAAATAACAAAAACAAAAGTGATCCCAAACAAACCCTAAATAGAAATAAATTTGGATTATCTATGTAATTGATAAGGACTTGGTTGGTGTTCCTGAAGATTATCGAGCAACTGGAAAATCTAAATGCTTAGAAACCTTGTTCTTGAAAAGTCTATTAAGTAAGATGCGATTGGTAGAAATGAGGAAACTTAATATTTCATTTTATAAATTCCTTTTTGTGAATATTAAGTTGTTGCAAGGACTGTTAAGAGCATATTTTGTAATGATGTGTCACAAAAACTTCACCAAAATAGAGTAATGATGTATCAAAAAATAAATGTCAAAAGGGAAAGGAAACAAATAACACATAGAACATGAAGATCTATGTTGTTTAACTTTAGCCAAAAGTATGTCCATAAGAGATAAGAAAAGATCATAATATTTCACCGCAGTTCAAACTCGTACGCTTTGCAATTTCTGTAAACGAAGAGGGTTTTCGGGGGAAGGGTTAAAGAACTTCTATGATCAAAATGTAGTGTAATTGTTCATCAATGTTTCAACTCTATTTGTAAAAAAAAGTGTGTGAATTTTACTTGTTGACTTCACCTTTGTTTTTCTTTGTGGTATTGAACTTAATGGATAGTGCCTATAAGCCTTTGTTATTGTGATACTATATGAGAATTTTTTTTAGCATCATCAACTCATTATTAGCTTGTCAAAAAACATATGATTTGAAGTTCAAAATCTATGCTTTCAACATTCTACTACTCAGAATAGTTTGCCAAAATCAGGGCATCCAAGAAAATGACTTGATTTTTCATAGAATCTGGCTGGATGAAGCCAAGTTTAAGGGGTCGTTTGGGATCACTTTTGTTTTTTTGTTTTTTATTTTTTATTTTTATTTTGCTTTGCTAATATTTTGATTTGAAAAAACAAACATCTTTGGTGTGTTTTATTAAGATACAATTGTTTTTTAAAACACTCGAAAATACTTAAAGGTTTTTTTGAGAGTTTTCAAAAGCATGTTTATTTATTTTTAGAAATAAAAATAAAAAACATATAAAAATCACACTTAACAAAAATATTTTAAAAAACAAAAACAAAAAATAAAATTGATCCCATACAAACCCAAATAAATTACTTTTAGGTAAGCATAGAATAGTTTGACTTGTTTTGGATTCTTCTTTAAATAATCCTTAAGAAATATTTCGTTGGTTAATTTAGGTTTGGTCGAGAATGGAAGAAAATTGAAGATTTTGTTGGTACAAAGACGGTGATACAGGTAACCCTTTAACAACAATGTTTTCAGTTCTTATAAATTGTATTCCTTAATCAATTTTTTTGTTTATATGCTTGTATAGATCTCTTATATAGGTACAAAGTCATGGTGTACTAATATTTTGGCTCATGAGTTCAATAGATTGCATATTTACATGATTTTTCACAGGATTTTAAAATAAGACAAGAATAATTCCCACTTTTATCCTTGATAATTGTCAATTTCTCAGGATAATTCAATATGAGCTTGCTAATAATCAATAAGTTTAACTAAACAATCTCCAACCGATCTTAAGTCAGCCATGAACCTATAAACAATTTCTATACTGGGTAGATGAGATGAGAAGTGTGAAAGCTTGCCCACTTGGCCTAAAAGAATATCACGGTAACATAGTAGGATGTGGCGAGTTGGTAAGTTTAAAATTTATTTCATTTAACTTTAAATATTTTTTAATAATATGTTTTCGTAGATAACATCATAAGGGCATCTAAATCCAATAATGCCTACTAATATATCCACCAAAATGTAAATAAAACTTGACTACTACAATTACTCATCTTATCAATGAAGCACCATTAAATCAATTAAATAACTTACAATCTTAATGAACTTATAATGATATATCTGAAGTATGAATCCTTAATCACTCCGTTATTCTTGCGTGGTAAAAGAGAGGCACATATGCAGCACACCCCACACATGGGTTACAGCCCAATGGGAACCTAAGTAATGAAAATAGTCTAGCAAAATCTCTCTCTTCTTATGTTGCATTGTTAAAGGAGGGCCTAGTGAAAACTTTAGGGCTTATTGATTTGGAAAAATTGCGTTTTATAATAATTATTATTATTTTAAGAAGTCTTTAAGGGAAAAAAAAATTCATTATTGCAAATTTGTAACATCCCCCTTTCTGCATCCCTATCCATGGCTTATTGTTTTTCGATGTAAATCTAAAGGGGCATTGACATACATTGCAAACAATTTTTATGTATTATACAAATAGTGCTATGTATGTAAATATGAAAGTTTAGGTGTGAGATATGTAATAATTTAAATATATAAGAATTGTATGCTACGTATATAAATTTCCCAAAGATAAGTAGTCATTGGACACTTCATGATTTAAATCTTAGAGATAAACATGTCTCCACATGCTTCTGATAGGTTTCTTACTTTTCTAATTTCTATTTTTTTCTTTTCTTTTAACCTTTTACTTTTCCTCTGTGTTTCTAAACCATGCACCAGTACTTTAAATTTCTGTATGATTGAGTTTTCTGTTCAAGTTTGAGTCGAGAAGATTAATAAGTAATCTTTTTAAAGTGAATTTATGGTACTGAAGCTACTATATTTCTGCTCATCTCATTGTATGAAAATGACTGGTTCTGCTTCAGGCTGAATTTTTTGTGCCAAAAGCCTCCACAGTTCCGTTGGAT
>JXCR01140954.1:77607-93285 GCA_002079205.1 Phalaenopsis hybrid cultivar
GTGTGTGTGTGTGTGTGTGTGTCGTGGACTATTAGATTATCATCTCAGTGTTGTATGAGAATTCAACACACACTCACGTGAAAGAAAACAACTGATAATAACACAAGAATTTTTTACGTGAAAAACCCGAAAATGAAAAAATCATGGGGTCTGACCTAACCCACTATAAAAAGATGATAACAGTTGCAACAACTTGTCTCACAAGCAAGAATGTGTTACTAACTTTCTCAAGTTATAACGTCGACGTGCAGATGAATTTTTTTATTAGGAACGAGCGGCGACTGACAACGCCAGTTGGAGGTGGTCGGTGGTGGTTGGAGGTGATTGATGACATTCGTCGGTGGTCGACAGATATTAGTGGTAATTGACAATGGTGGACGGTGAACGGTGGTCGACGATGATCAGTGAAAGTCGACGAGGTTGGCGATGGTCAATAGAGGTCAGCGGTGGTCGATGACAGTTGGCAGTGCCAGTGCTGAACTTCTGCTCCTCTGCCAACGACAAACGACATTATTTGATCAAAAAAGTGTCTAATTAAATAAAGCAATATCAAATAAAGTACCTTGAATGTCAAGAAAAATTTTGATCATTACCGTTGAACCACCTAAAGGATTGATTCCTTTAAGGTGGTCAAGAAGAGACGACACATTATAGGGTCGTCGATCCGAAGTAGGCCGACGGGTAATTCGAACGACGCTACATGGTCATTCAGGTCAGTCCTTCCCTTGTAAGAATCCAAGCAAGGGATTCTTAGTTTGGGCGGTGGCCCACTTCTTTAATGTAGTGTGTAAAAGCCCCTTCCATGAGCGGCTAAACATGCATTCAAATATGCTCTTCCCATGACATATTTGCCTTTGCAGACTCGGATGTGTTGGTGTGCTGGGACTCGCCTTGCCCCTCTGTCTGTTGTTTGCTGGCTTGGTTACCTGGAATAGGCAGGTTCCTCGGTGAGGCCCTTTGGGGACGGATCCCCTGAAGCTTCGCTTCTAGCCTTCTACACGAGTTGTGTGGTCGTTCCTCTGGCCAATTGCTGCACGAAGGATCTCAATTTGCTCTATCATGAGGGTTAGTGGGGTTTGTAAACCATGGGCTTGTTCATGGACGTTTGGTTGTGTAGCATTTCTATTGGGTCTCTTTTTGGGAAGTTTCTCCTTTGTAGTCTTTTCCACTTCTCGTATGTGACATCCACACTCAAAGCACCACCTTTTAGAATGTTTGATCATAAATTTTCCTTTTTTAACGCATTCTAAAAATTTAGGATTGAGTGAATAAAGGAAAAGAGAAAGAAATTATAGCAAGTGAGGAGTTTGCTGTAGAGAGAATTGTTAAAAGCCATTTTGTTCATATTGCTGTCTCATATTTATAGAAACATATTTTTTGCAATTACAAAAAAGGAGCGGTCATGTACACTGTTATTAATACAATTAATTGATTCTCAAATTAAATGTGTGGATTTCATAATATATGTGTATTACAATTTGAAATTTAATATGGTGGTAACTTGACCAGGCGACTTGCTTGAATTTGTCCGACTGAGGAGACCTGCTGAATTTCGACTGTGCCTATCCAACGTATGTGTCGGTCGGTCGAGAAACCTGATCAAATGTCGATCTCGTCCACTGCGGTAAAGGCGGCGGTAAAGGCAGATCGACTGATTAGCTGCGATCAAGGATTCCCCCCTGCAGCCAAGTTGGTTTGGACTGTAGTTTGTCGGTGTGGTCTGCCGTTCGAATCTCTCACCATAATATGTCGGTTGATTTTTGAACACTCAATTGGTAGTAGGGTGGTAGGATGTCTTGGTTGTTTGGTCGTTTTCTGGGCCATTCGAATGCTTTGAGATTCTTGTTGACGGTTGCGGTATACACACACATATATAAAGTGTCAAAATACTACTTGATGCGTGCTAGGAAATTCGCGACAGTAGAGTAACATACTATCGTCTTAGCGTTGTACGAAAGTTTAGCACACACACATATAAAAGAGAAACAAGCGATGACGACTCTATAAGTTTTTACATCAAAAACCAGTAAGGGAAAAATTACGGGGCCCTACTCAGTTGCGGAAATTCACTATTGATTGATAATTACAGAAATCCCATGTCCATCAGACATGAAATGATAACTATATTTTTTAGATTACAACGTTGACGGATGGTGTCTGATCGGCGGTGATCGATGGTGGTTAGTGGTAGTCGATGCGGTTGATAGAGGTCAACGACGGTTGGCGGTGGTCGTCGGAGCTCGGCGATGGTTTTCGTCGGTTGGCAGCACTCGACGGTGGTCGGCGACGGAGGTCGACAACGGTCGGTGGCGGTCGGCGGTGGTCCACGACGGAGGTCTGCGGCGGTCGACGACGATCAACGGTGATGCTGAGCTACAACTTCTCCTCAAGGCCTCAGACTCTCTCTATAGAATTCGGCTTCACCTCATGTGAGGTGTGTGATCTATTTATAGTGTTCTTGGTGCAATTAATGCAGAAATATCAACCATTTTGATCGGACGGTCTAGAGAGTTTCCTCTGATCATACTGTATTTAATGGACATTTGAGTGCCTTAACGATGTCGGAATTGAATGATCTTGGGCTTGTTAGATTTATCTTGTCAAGACACTTGATTCGAATATAGACTTGCTAGTGTTTAATTCTGTTTGACCTTTCAAATATGTCCATAAATCTTCTATGGGTGGTTTAATGACTTGATATGAGTTTGATTTGACTCGGATTGGACTAGTTTTCATATCATTAGATTCGTCTCATCGAGCCGTTTAATTTGACTATAAGTTTGCTGAAATCAGAACTCTAGATGACTTTTTTATCAAGATTTAAATATTTCTTGCTTAAAATATCATCTTGAGATTCATGCCATGCTTCCAAATTCGTGTCGGACGATGAAAATTTGTTGGCGGCGTATCACTACCCAACTATTTAAATGTGATTGTTGTAGTCACAAAGTGATTGAAGCGTTAAAACAGTCATCAGACTTATTAAAATGAGGTTGAAATAGTCCACAATAAAGACTATTAGAGCTCAATTTTAAACATAGTAGTTACATTAAATACTACTTCAACAATGAATTAACATGTGCATGTCATTTTTATAAAGTTTTGAGGGTTAGAAATGTAAAAGTTAAAGTTGTGTTAGATATGTAAATCCACGTGGCATAGATATAAATGTCCCTAATTCATAACCTAAACTCTCATTTTTATCCTCATAAAATTCTCTAAAAACACATAACCTAAAATTATTCCCCGGTTAGTAATTTAAGAGCATATTATATTGCAAAATATAACCATGCTAATAATTTTTAACTTTTTATTTAAGGAAATACCAAATAAAAAAAGTTATAAAATATATTATTTAAAATTATTATATTTTAAATATATTATTCTACTTTAATAAATAGAAGCAATACTCAAATATTTTTCACTTAAATAATCCTATTAAAAATATAAATTATAAAACAAAATTTGATTTTAATTTGTAAGAAAAAACACGTCCTAAAATTAAGACGGTAAAAAAAGCTCATTATTCGTGAATAGTTTGTGTTCGGCTCGTTCAGTAACTCATAATCGAATCTTTCGTTAAGCGAAAAAAATAATTTCTTAAGCTTGGATTATAAAAGCGTCGATCACGAACAACTCTTTATTTGATTTTGTTCGGCTTATTTTGTTTCGAGCAAAACACGAAAAAAATATATAAAAAAAATGGAATAAAAATAAATTATTTATGAATAATTTTAAACATGGGTGGTAAGCTTACCGTGGCACTCGCAAAGCACACTCCTGCTAAAGTGATGACCCGTTTAAATTCCCATTGCTCTCATTTTCAAATAATTTACCCTTCGTTGCTCCTTTCCATATCCTCCCATTCAGTAACGCTCCGGCCATACTCCGGCGATTTCATTATCTTCTCGCCGGATAACGTATTCGGACTCCTCGTCGGAGGGTAGTTTCGCTATGGAGTGCGTCACTCTCATCGATATTTCATCGGAGGACGATCTTCTTATACCGTCTTCCTCGCAAGCCTTGGGTAGGTTTCTCCAAGCGAATCCTCGCTTTTGAATTACTAGTTTTGGGTGGGGAAAAGGTGTATTTAAGCGCATTCTGTATTGTTTCTTCAGATATCTTTATTCTTCAGGAGAAGATTGTTGCGTGTTTTTGTAGTTTAGGTTTTCCTGCATTCTCTCAGTTGTATAACTTGCATTTTCACTATGCGATGTTGTTGTGGTTATTGCATATAGGATCATGCATTAGACTTGTGCATGCGTCTATTGAAGCCCTTGATTGGTATGATAGGAGTTGGCTGTAAATCTTCGGACAAAGTCGAGAAACATGGAGAGTAGACCTTTACATTTTTATTTTTAATTTTTTTGTTGAATTGGTATTGAACGTACTCACAGAAGGGTTAATGATTTATGGGGAATAATCTCATTTAAGGGACGATTGCTAACATTCGCATTAGGGTCGTATTTCCATATTAGATATTCAATAGGAGTTTTAGTTCTTAATTTACTAATATTTGTCCCTTTTTTATTGTTTTAAACTTGTGGGTTGTTGTATGTCCATCCATTAGTATATTGGGCTCAGTTTGTGTATTTTACACCCTTAGAATAATACTTTGATGGTTTTGCAATTTTGGAGGTCAATATTGCTTCAAGTGTGCTTTTCTTATAAATGTTCATGGATGGTTGACTTCTATTAATCAAAATGAGATATTTATAATTTTATGAATATGACATGGGTGTGGTTGGAATAATTAAATACCTATGTGAAGGCCGACATAACTCTTGAGGCATGTACACATTATGTGGCCGAGCCATCCAAATGTGAAAACGCTTAGAATTATGTTGTAATATGCAAACTTTGTAAACTAGGCAAGGAAAGATCCGATTTTTCCTTGATTGAGTGAATTGAAGTTGGTAAGCTCAACCGCATTGCATTATCTTCTTCTCCTTGGGGTTTCTTGAGCCCTAGGGTGATGGGCTAACACTTCTAGGTGGTTAATTCTAATGGCCCTCCATTTTTGCACCATATTGATGAGTAATGGTGTTAATTCGGGTTTTCAGGTTGGGTTCCTAAGTTTAATTAAACTGGATGTACTTTATTCAAACCCGAACTATTTATGATAAGGCTCAAAATATTTGAAGTTTTAACTAAATTTACCTAAACCAAATTTGACCTGTGTAACTCATTTGTTATATGAACCATGCAAATTTTTTGGATGAACATGGCTAAATTAACTCAAATTAGACTCAGTTAATATAATAATATGCATGTCTATTTTAACACATGTTAATTAACCCAAAATTGAATGGTAATAAAGTCAAATTGGTGTCAATGTTAACAAGAATTTGACCTAAATAATAATCGGATTGACAGGCTTGACACAAACCTGAATCAAATAGTAATTGGGCCAACTTGAAACCAAAGTTTTGTAATTGGATTATTGCATCGAGTTGTTTATTGGCACCCTTATTGGGGAGGATAGATATGGTGGCAAACTCATCATAAATTGTCCTTATTGATTTAAAAAGTTAAATAAAGAAAAAAATTAGCATCTAAGAATTATTGTGGATGCTATACTTGTCCTCACAATGTGCTATTTTTTTTATTCATCCTTGTTAGACAAGAAAATCTCGTGTGTTTTGAGGAATAATAAATTCAATATTCATTAGATTTATTGAACTACCTTTCTCTTTTAGA
The DNA here is from genome assembly GCA_002079205.1 of Phalaenopsis hybrid cultivar. Lineage (NCBI taxonomy): Eukaryota > Viridiplantae > Streptophyta > Magnoliopsida > Asparagales > Orchidaceae > Phalaenopsis > Phalaenopsis hybrid cultivar. The sequence continues at coordinate 83,308 of JXCR01140954.1, forward strand.
ATGACATTGTATTTTCAGTGGAAAAAACTCTATGTTGCATCATCATGATGTCTATTGTGACAACCTTTGCATGGACATTGGCCTAAAAATTGCTACTTTTGGCATTGACCATATTTCGTTTCTTGGGGGTCAATAATGTAAATTCCATTTTGCATAAAGCAAATGGATTTTATCATCTAGAGTTTAAAAAATGAAAGGATTAAAATAAATTGTGATCCAAGCTACTCTGTTAGATGACTATAGTAATATAATGAGCATATAGTAGGTAGAAAATACACACAATGACATAAGATTGTGTGTGTTTTGATCGTATTGACCTACCTTTTTTAGAGGGTTATTCTTAATAATATGAAATAAAGTAGTACATGGATCTTAAAGACCACCTTTTTCTCTTAGTACGAGTGTATGGATTAGGGTAAAATCTAAAAGCGAATCTTGTAGCATTTCTTATCTCAGGTAGCTTTTTGATCATCGTTATTTATAATAAACTCGTCTTGCGGTGAATCATCATCAATTTATTATTTTTTTGGAAGATCTAACAATATGCCAACATCAAGTTGAGCTGGATTTGCAATTAATCCCACCGTTTAACTTTGATAATTATGGTTGTAAAGATTGCTAGGTTCTTAGCATATAATTATGTAATTATAAGATTTATAATGAACATGCTAATTAATGTTGTTAATATTGATGGTTGAGATTTTCCCATGAGAATATATGCTGATTGAGTTCCTTTGCCGAGAGACTCTGTGCGCCAATGAAAATTTTGTATCTAGAGAGATTCAATCATTCAAAGAGAGTAAGATGTGTTAATTGTTACTGGGTTGAATACTTTTTTCTCTAATGCTTCTTTATGGTGCTACCCATACAATTGAGATGATGATAGATATACCTGTAAATTTAAGTATTAGATCTATTTATCATATTTTAGAAGTTTAAAATAGGATAGGGTTCAAAAAATATATCCTTGTGCTTCCCTTACAAATTTCTTCTCAATCTTCAACCTCTCATTATATGATTTTTGTTTCTTGTTTGATCTTTGCTAAGATTATGAATTCAAAAAGTCCCCCTTTGCTCTGTATACAAAGGTATAACGAAAGAAAACCTGTCTAAATGTTGATATTGTTACTAATGATGCTTTTTTGAAGATCTTTCATGATCAAGCTCCATTGTTTGGCGTAGTTGAAATTCCAGTTGGTGAGGATCTTATAGAGTAGGTGGTGTAGGAGGAAATTTTTGGAGTTTGAAAGGTTTGCCACCTCAAAGTTTGAAAGGTTTGCCGCCACAAAGTTTGAAAGGTTTGCCACAATTGAAGTTAAGGCTTTATCCAAATCTTATGAGATTGGTGAGACTCATTCTTTTTAGAAAGGATATGAAAATTCATGATATTGATTAACTTCGAACTTTCTCAGTTTTTTCTAAAAGGATACACATAATTATATTAATTTTTTGATCCATTAACATTTATACCATAGAATTTTCATTTTTTTACTTATCTAATACTAAAACATTCATATTTACATGCATATCACTCAAATTTTTAGTATCACATCAAAAATATCATTATTACCATCTTTAAAAATGAAGTACACCTTTTCATGCATGGGTTTATGACACCAAAGTGTTATAAATGTACATATCAAACTTTGGGTGTTAGATATGTAAATACAAAAGAATTGTGTGGTGTGTATGTAAAGTTCCCTTATATTCTTTTTTGTAAATCATAAAGAGGCAGAAGAAGACGGGGATGACATTAATGACGTTAATAAGTTTCATTTGGATGGTGCGTTAGAAATAATGGATGCCTTGTCCCTCACTCAACTAGTGAACTATTAAAACATTTTACTAAAGATGTTTTCCTCTGAGTTGGAGAAGATTTTCCTTGAAGTATGGGACATGTTGGAACTAAAGGAGTCAATGAGGAATGCTCCTCGAGAATTTGGAAGTTATTTCATATGTTGAAAATGTTCCTATGATAAATGTTTCAGCTTTTGCTCCATATGCTGTGAATTTAGATGAAATTACTAATGAGTCATCACAACTAACAAAAAAAAATATTTACACACGTATCACTTAATTCTTATGTATTTGCATATCTAGCACATATACTTCAATTTTTTCATACATGCCAACTTACCTATGCATGAAAAGGTCTAAAAGTTGAAATGATCGTATTTTTGATGTGCTACGAAAGATTTGGGTGATATAATTGTAAAAAGTAAAGCTAGTTGTTGGATATGTAAATACATAGGAAACCGGTTCAGCAGGAGCTTAGGGGGGCCGGCCGAACCCTACTTGGGTTAGTCCTGCCGCCCAAGGGGAGGGATTTCCCTCCTAGTTATCTTCTATTATAAATATGTTATTTCTGTTTTAGGGTTTAGTTTTTGATAGAGTTTTCTATCAGGACAGTCGTCGTCATCCAGGTTCTCCCTAACTACGGTCGTATTCGACGACAGGTGGTGCTCCGGCTATATCTTGCTCCAAGATGGTGACTATCTCCCCGCATCCCGCACTATTCCTTCACTCGTTCAATGCCCTTCCACTTGCAGCCCGGCCTTTTCCTGTTTTCTCCACCGCCAGCATTAATCTTCCCTCTTGCCCTTGCCGCTGCCCCATGCAACCCCACCAACCTGTGCTGAAACTCCGTTCCTACCTCCCTGCTCGCCGCCACCAGCTCCTCCCGCGCTCGTTACAGACCTGGTTACTGCCAACCCATCAACACGTCTTCCATTGATGCCATCACACCATTTCAGCAACCACAACCTCCAACCACCCCCTTATCTACCGTCCAGCTGCCATTTAGCCCCATCGTCCTCATCCCAGGGTGTTGTTTGTGTTTGTTGTCATTTATTTCCTTGCTTTGAAGAGTCATCACTGTAGCCTATTTGAATTTCAACAATAATATTTGCATTGCTTTATCGTTCGGGTTAACTCTGATAGGAGTGGGTAAATGCCCCAACAAAACAAATTTAGATATCCTGCATCAATCGCTGCTGCCTAGATATGAAAATGATTCAAAAGACTTTTTCTCAACTCCAAGTTAAATGATCTAAAGAACATCTGAAGTATCCATAAAAATTGACTGAATTTCATTATGAATTAGCTATGGCCATAGAATCCAGAGCAGTGTACTTTTAGAATAGAATGAAGACAAAGTATTTGGAGATTGGCATACTTTTTTGTTTTGCGCCTTAGATATCTCCTTGCTGATGCTTTGTTGAATTCCAGTTTTTCTTAAATTTGTTCTAGTACATCGAAGAAGATAAAGTTTATGACTCGAAGGAAATTATAGTTTCCAGAGCTGTAAATCTAGCTGGAGTGAGAACTGAGGAGTTATATCGAGATCTTTAAGTTGCAGTTTTTCATTTAGAGAGTAGTTTCAAGATACTGGAAAATGATTCTCCTTTCATGTAGTCCAAACCGTATTTTCTTAATAAAAAATCCTTCAGGTATAGTTTAATCTTTTGGAATTGTGTTTTTCCTTTTTTTATTGAAGTGCAATTCTCTCTTTGATGAATTGAAAATGTATTATTTTCTCTAAAAATTGCGTGTTGCCCTAGGTATGTAAATTTCCCTATATATTATTGCTTCATGCAGTCGTACCATAATTGTTGATACTCTTATGCGTGCTTTTGAATATGTTTTATAGTTGTTTATGAAACTAGCTTCATGCGAATCTTTTAGAAGACTTGCATCGAATCTTTCCATAATCTCAAATATTTTCAACCACTGTACCCATTCAAATTTGTCTCTTGATTTTTGGATTGGGACATTTACATACCACCAAATTCCTAAGTACGTACATATATAACTCCTAAACTTTATTTTCTACATTTATACCACTCAAATATTTCATATCACATAAAGAAGGCCATCTTTTTAACTTTAAAAGGTGAAATACTTCTCTTAATGTATAAGTAAGGTGGCATGTATATACAAATTGAAGTTTTGTTGTTAGATTTGTAAATACATAGGAAATGAGTGGTATGCATGCAAGTCTTCCATTTCAAATCAACAAACTTATTTTATGTCAGCATTCTATAGCTGTTGACTCGCATATGAAGTTCCCTCTACAGAATTAATAACCAGAAAATTTTACATTGAGCGTTGTTTACATCAATAATATAATGCACCTAAGTAAATTAAATAAGACAAAATCTATCACACTACTTCTTTTAAAAAAAAAAAAAAACTGAAAATTCACACTACATAAATAATTTCTCCAATTTTACAGCACCTCATTAGTGTTTATTCTAAGCCATTGCTGAGTAGATATGGCAATAAACCCAATTAGAAATGGCACAGGTATTGATTTATTTAGTAATGATTCACGTCTATTCTGTGAAATTATTGAATATTAACTGCTCAGGATCCGAGACTTTTAGTAACCTGGAAGCTGAAATTATAGAGAGGGTGAGCAACCAAATGGAGCAACTTTCTGAACTTTCTGAATCTCCACAGCAAAAGTGCAGGTCTGCTAGGTACAGCTTGCGCAAAAGTTTAGCTTGGGATAGTGAATTTTTCACGGGTGAAGGTGAACCTCATTGTCAACTTAGAGTCCTTATTTGGTGTGTAAATGAATTGAGTCGAGCTCGAGCCGCCCTCGGCCTGTTGTTTAATTAATCGAGCTTGAGCTTACTTTTACAAGTTCAAGCCAGCTCATGAGCCGACCTTTTTTACTATTAAAGAGAGAAAAAAATATCAATTCAAACTATTTTTATAATAAATTGACAAATAAAATAAGTAATTAAAAGAAATAATAATAAATCTCTTGANGAAGTTTAGCTTGGGATAGTGAATTTTTCACTGGTGAAGGTGAACCTCATTGTCAACTTAGAGTCCTTATTTGGGGTGTAAACGAATTGAGTCGAGCTCGAGCCGCCCTCGGCCTGTNAAAGTTTAGCTTGGGATAGTGAATTTTTCACTGGTGAAGGTGAATCTCATTGTCAACTTAGAGTCCTTATTTGGGGTGTAAACGAATTGAGTCGAGCTCGAGCCGCCCTCGGCCTGTTGATTAATTAATTGAGCTCGAGCTTACTTTTGCAAGTTCAAGCCAGCTCATGAGCCGACCTTTTTTATTATAAAGAGAGAAAATAATATAAATTCAAACTATTTTTATAATAAATTGACAAATAAAATAAGTAATTAAAAGAAATAATAATAAATCACTTGATATAAATATAAATATAAATTATAAAATATTATTTTTTTAAATATTTTTAATAATTTAAAGATAAATTTTGATTTTTAATATTTTTTATTATATTTTATATTATTTACATTTTAAATAGGCCGGCTCACGAGAAAACTAGTCGAGTTGGGGCTGGCTTAAGCTTGGCTTGCTAGCCCTTGCCGGCTCACGAGTCCGCTTGGTTCGCTTACACCCATAGTTATTTATTGTAAGAGTCCATAATTTAAGCGAATCACTTTGAGACTTTACTTTTTGGTAGGTGTTCTCGATCATGAAGAGCTTGCAATCTACAATTCCACGTATAGCAAGGCTATTGGACTCAAGTTACCGGGANCGCCGGCTCACAAGTCCGCTTGGTTCGCTTACACCCATAGTTATTTATTGTAAGAGTCCATAATTTAAGCGGATCACTTTGAGTCTTTACTTTTTGGTAGGCGTTCTCGATCATGAAGAGCTTGCAATCTACAATTCCACGTATAGCAAGGCTATTGGACTCAAGTTACCGGGANCTTGGCTTGCTAGCCCCCGCCGGCTCAAGAGTCTGGTTTGCTTACACCCATAGTTCTTATTTATCGTAAGAGTCCATAATTTAAGTGGATCACTTTGAGTTTTTACTTTTTGGTAGGCGTTCTCGATCATGAAGAGCTTGCGATCTACAATTCCACGTATAGCAAGGCTATTGGACTCAAGTTGCCGGGAATTCACGAGGAATTTAGAAAGTCGGTGGAGTCAACCTCTACATTGGATAGTGAAAGTCGAGAGTTGGAAAAGCTTGAAGTTGATTTTCTTGAGAATCTTATAACTTCTAGTAAGAGGATGCTGGTAGCCTCAAATCAAACTCCCAATAACGAACAACAACAACTCAAGCCAGATAAACCACACCCGATAAGTATGCCATTTTGATCTTTTGTTCTCTAAATTCTTAGTTTTACCATTTTAAGATGGGAATTGGCACATCTCTGCTGTTTATTACTTCTGCATGATTTCCATGGTCTAATGATCAGTTTGAATTTTACTAAAATGGAGCTTTGCTTTTACAGGTTTGAAGAAACTTGATTTTTCATCTCAAACCAAGGTGTGCTGCTTATTCCATTCATAGTTTTTTTATTAATATTTTGAGTGTTTAATTTCTTTAGTTGTTTGTATGTTTGATTAGAACCCCCAACTATAATTGAAAAACATTGCAACATCAGGCAACATCATGAGAGTACCGCAGTTTTTTTAATTTGAAATTGTTGAGCACTCTTTGTAGGGCTTAGCAATTTGTGCACGTACGTATGTGCACACTATTTATTTTAATATGCATTGTTTGTACCTTAATATTTCTAGCATAAGCTCTTGCAACTAACCTTTATTCATTTAGAAAGTTGTTTTCTGTTTAGCTCTTGCTTATAAGCCCCAAGCTTTGTAACTTATGCTCATTGCATGATTTGTTGATATTTTTGGCTCGTAGGGCCTGATCTTCTAGATAAAGTGAGCTACTAGAAAGAGATTCCTTAACTCTGGGAATAGGGAAACTTCAAATTTACTGGCATAAAAATTAAGTACCACATACAACACTAAGAACACCAGTTGCCGATCCATTTCACTTTCTAGGACCGAGGGAGAATTGTTATTGTTACTGACACCTCCGGGAAAAGAATAGCAGAGAATTACTCTATTAACAATATTGTTGGATTCCCAACATCAGCCAACCTCTTAGGATATGCAAATAAGCAACTCTTGACCTTTGTTATGGTTCTGATTTGTTGTACATAGGTATGTTTAGGTGCGGACTCAAAACATGGACCACATTGACATCCTTGAATCTGGTCGCACTAGTGAGGTAATAAGAATCCCTCAACAATGTCCAAATGATGCTAAATGAGTTGCAAAAAATGACCCTTGAGCTGTCCTATTATCCATATGTTTTTTAAGGGCAACATGACCCTTTTGGGAGCTTCTTGTAGTCTTTTCGCATTCTAACTCTTTGTTAGATTTCTCGAAAGATTGATGCGGTTCCATCAAGCCCATGATGGGGTTTTGCTAAGCTCAATTTTTGTTCAATATCAAATGGATAGTCCCACGTCATAGAAACTATGATTTTGCCCCTCATAAATCAGCCAAAAGAAGTAATCATTGTTCTATACTGCTTGTGAAAGCAAGGGGTTTTGCCATTTATTTTAAAATTGGGATTGTTTTTTAATGAGCTTAGGAGAGGACCACTAAGAAAGCCTGACTAGAATGCTACATTGATGCCCAATTGGAGATTATGGTCGGAGCTTTTTGGATGTCTTATTACTTGGTAGAGTCAAGACCACCATATGGCGAGGATAAAGGATCTCATCCCCTCATCACTTTTTCGTTTTACATTGCCTTGTATGGCCGATTTGGAGCTTATTGGATGTCTTATTACTTGGTAGAGTCAAGACCACCATATGGCGAGGATAAAGGATCTACCTAAATGATTGAATTTGTAAATTGGAATGAAAAATCCATGAGACGTCTAGAGAGAATTTTAAAATGAAAAATGTAGCATATACAAATTTATTAGTGATGTATGAATATAGAACATGACTTGATTCAAAATGGTGTGGGGAGGAGGTCAAGGAAAGCTCCAGTTTCCTAAACTATGAGTGGTGTAAAATTTACAAATAATAATTTATTAGTAGAATATTTCAACCACTAAAAAATTACTGGACTTAAGTGAGTCCCTCTTTGTTGTTGGAAAAATGGCATAAAATCTCTAAATCCTATGGAATGCTCCAACTATTGTAGTAAAATGCAAGAACACTTACAACATTAAAATAAGCATAAATATTCTTTAGTATTCAAAAACTGTTGGACTCATGAGCATCCCTATTTGTGGTTTGTTGAAGGGCATGTCATTTCAGTTTCCTCTAACAAATGGGTTAAATTTATATATTTTACTCAACCATATCACATAAAAAAGAAAGAAAGGTCAAACATTTAAAGCTAGACATTGAAGTCCTCCTTAAGCAAGTACCAAAGATGAGAGCTTCTCAAAACATGTTAAATGGCAATTTAAAATTCATCAGGCATTTCCGATTAATTTTCAGAACTACATATCAATCAACCTAGCTTAGTGAACACCATATGGAGTAGCAAACAGATAAAGGCTTGTTGACCTCATTTTTAGTGAGGTCTAGTTTTCTCCTTAGGGTTCAGGGTCTAGCCTTAGGATTCGATCTTTGACTATCTTAGAACCCTAGAAATGAGACCCACCTCATTGTAGGAGTCCAATCTACTTCTTTATCCTTTTGGAGTTTCGCATGTGTGGTCTCGGTCTCTTGCACTTGGGAGGTTGAAACCAATATGAGGAAATCTAAAAGGAGTTCCTATAGGACCATTAAGCCCTAGGATTGCCTTATGCACAATTTGTACTTTCGTGCGCACAATCTTCGCAATTCGGACTGTCGACATATTTAATTATTGCAATTCACGTCACATACGCCTCTATGTGTTGCATAATTAATCGAAACTTAAATAAAATTTTGAAACGATCGATTGTGGATTTGAAATTTCGATGAAAATCGAATTCGACGCATTTTTGACCCAATCGTCAATGAGGTTGTTTGAAGGTACCAGATGACGAGACAATTTGTGTCCGGCGCGTCCGGAACGTCGACTTTAGCCGGGAGAGACACCCATGTTGATATGGTTTCGTGTGGGTCGAATTGTGTCCAAATCGACAAATTTTAAGTGAAATAAAAAAAAAGTTATAAAAAAAAACATAATTAAATCCCTAATTCCTAAACCTACGCTCACGCCTCTCCTTCCTGTTCGCGAAAGATCGGCTCGAGGTCCCCTCTTCCCGTGCTCTGCAAAGCTTCCACCTACCCTCGCTGAGCTCCCTGCCGCGCTTCGGCTTTCTGCTCGCCTCTTCCACTCCTCTGCGATTCTTGTCGCTTATTTCGTTCTCTCCAGTCTCGGCTCACCCCCCAGGTGAGTGCAGTTAAGGCTTCTCCTCTCCCCTGACTATTTAAACCCCACTTGGGGAAGGGTTTCTGGTTGTTGAAATTTTGGAGAGGGGGGAGGTTCTGCCAAAATTCTGAGTGGTTCTTTCCTCTTCGTTGGTCTGTTCTTTGTGTGCTTGGAGCTTTGGTTTTCTCTATTCTCCTTTGAGCAAAAAAAAGGGGGGGGGTGGCAAGTTCTGTTGTTGGATCGTTGTTGGTTGTGTGCTGTTGCCTTGAAGCTTTTGCGATCGTTCTTTTTTGGTTCGTTCAGGAGGTAACACACTCCTCCCTTCCTCATCCTAATTCTTCCACGCATTCTAAATCCTCAAAATTTCCTAATTGCATTGTGTTAGTGAGCTTATTCTAATTCTGGACGTGAGGCAACACGGAGGAAAAACGGAATTCAGGAGCTCGTATGGTTTGAACTTATCCTTTTTTGCTGTCTCGCAGAATTTAAGTTAAATATTGCCTAAGGCTTGCTTGAATCCTGAAATTAAACAAAATGTGAAATCATCGCTATCTTGTTTGTTTTTATTGTTGTTTGGAAACATTCAGTTCATTTCTTTTATAAACCTTGCTTAAATTCTGCTACCTGGCAGCTCTCGAAAGTGTGAATGCTCCTGGTCCCCTCTGTGGGTTGCATAAGGTGCTATGTGCATAAGTATGAAAGTTTGGGTGTGAAATATGTGAAAGATGAGGTGTATGGCCACTTACTCTAGATTTTTGCCTGAATTTGGACCAGACACCTTCTACCGGAAGTGGTCCTTTGATTTTATGGTGAGATCACAAGTCACGGTGCATATTTCTAATATAAAAAAGGTGGGGAGGGGG
>JXCR01140954.1:93613-111259 GCA_002079205.1 Phalaenopsis hybrid cultivar
ATATATACACATATCTAGTACCTGAAATTTGCGTCCTACACCAGGCTTTGAGGTGGCTTGAGCTCAAGGTGGAAGGATTTTGAGTAAACACTGTACAAAGTAGTTGGGGTTATTTATTTATTTATTATTTCTTTTGGAGATCCTAAACACTGTTCTTAGTATTGATTTCATTTGTTGCATCACCTACATATAAAATCAAAGGCTTGGAATGGTTCTCAGTCAAGTTTTCAAGCAATTGAAAGCTTGAATGATTCGGCAGTAACGTGGAAGGATTTGCTAAGCATTTACACACCCACCACCCAATTCTTATATATTTACATTTCTAATACCCAAACTTTAATTCTAATATATGTGTCACTGTCGGCCGTTTTAACTTCGTAATTTGAAAGAGTGATGATTTTGTGATTTTGAAAATAATTTAAATATGAATATAACCTTTTTGATTTTTAAAAGTAACATTTTAATTTTAAAATAGGTGAGATCAAACGGGTCTCACATTTTAAATAGTTTAGATGATTGAATACAATACTACAAGGAATACACTTATCCCGAAGAATAAATATATCACTTGTAATATGAATTCAATCACCTAAACTAAATAATTTGTGACATCCGTTTGGTCTGCAAAATATTTTATATGAGGCCAACAAGTTCCCCTATCTAATACGAGGATTAGATATAATTTATTTTAACTGAGTTCCAAGTTCTCTATAGAGGCAAACCCCTATAGTTAATTACATCTTAAATGACTGAGGTCATTTAAGAAAACTTTCGATTAAGATCAGTGATTTTGCCTTCAAGATTTCAAAGTTTAGGTTTTCAAGATCGAACATGGGAAAATCAAATAAGAATGACTTAAACAGGAACAGTTATTTTACGGAATCCAAAAGAGCGAAGGGTAGGGGATATCACAGATCCAGGGAGAATCTCGGTGACCTCCCAACTATCCTATTGTTTGGCTTTATATCTTTGAAATGATGTTATTTAATGTTTAATCCTGCAATTTATTTAGAATTTAGGACTTATATTTGTACGATATCTGATCGTGCAAATAGCCTAAAAAGATAGGAGGATTTACACCGTACCGTACAGTAACCTCGGAATCATAAAGTGTTAGGACTTATAATTATAAAACAGAGTTGTGCAAAAAACATAAAAGGTGATTCTATGAGTTGTTATTTAAACTAAAGAGGGTGATAGGTGATGTGAATGTGTTTTGATGTTGCAGATTCATCTTGAAGTTGTTTCTCATCGTGCTGCCCACGATATTCGCTCCAAAGCTCTTCGTAGTAGCACCTCCGGGTTTAGTTTTAGTTTTAAAAACACACATAACCACTAGGTTATCCGATACTAAGATATAGTGTGTATCAAAGTAACTAAACATACAGTATAAAAGAAAAGAAACAGTATAGTGCACAGTAGAAAGAAAAGACGGTATAGCATGCTGAAAGAATAATATAACGTGCTATAAAGATCAGTATAACATGCTGGGAAAGTAATATAACTTGTTAGGAAATAAATAAAAAAATGCTGCAAGGTAAATCACATCTGTAAATTTGAGAAGTATGCTGCCCCTTTAAGCTACCTATTATTCACTGCATAAAGAAAAATTGTTTGGAAACTTCGAGAAAATTGACGAATAAATCCACGACGAAAGATTCAGAAAAATTAACAAATAATAATAAAAAATCTTAGAAAAATCCCGAAGAAAAGACCATGAGTGTTATGTTCAAAATTCCAAGAAAACATACGAAAAAAATCCGAAAAGAGGGAACCGCAAACACTCAGGTCAGGGCTAGACTCAAATATATATTTGTACTCGAGGGTCATCGAAGGCTACTCGGTCACTCGGATGCGTAAAGCCCGACACTCCACTAGAAGGATGTCCCACTGAACCTAATTTAGGAGGGTATTCCTTAGCCCATGATCGGTAATCAACAAGTGGACAACCCAATTTATGACACATCTTTAAAATTTAAGTTTTAACATGCATATGTATTTCAAGCATACAAAAGGAAAATTGTTTTAATTTTGATATTTTTAATGAAAAAATTTTTATAAATATTTTATCTGTTCTTATCAATTTGTTTTATTAATTTTGAAAAAGAAATGATTGTCCATAAGTCGATCACGTCATCGAGTCTAGGACTACCAGCAGTCTAAGAAGATACGAGTCTCCCTCTAGTCTATGTCGGTGAATGATACTTTCATCTTACAGTTCATCAGGTCCCAAAATTGAGTCCTGGTGTTGTAGGATGAGATATCATTCTACTCTACCACCGGCGTGCCTTTGTCATCATCGCCCTACGCCCCAAAACAAAACCGAACTATTTGCGACCTTGCTTGATGGTTTCATATATAACAAAATGCTACACATGAACACTTATGTATCAGATATAATCATAGAAAATCGAACCAAGAAGCAAGGAAAGAAAAAATAAATATGTGGATGAGAGAGAGAGGAGAAATGGTCCACCCAAAAGATAGAAGGAAAAAAAAGATAGAGCAATTCTCAAAGTCATATCAAAAAGACCTAAAAAAAAATAGAGCCCATGGTCCTTGAATCAATCCTATAAAGATATCATTTTCTCACATTTCATAAGCGGATCAATCCAATTTACTCCACTAAAAGGTCATAAGTTAAAGCTCACAGATAAGACAATAAGGGAGAGGAGAGCCCACGGGTAAGGCAATAAGAATCACACCCCAACTCCAAATCTAGCTCACGGGTAGGGCAACAAGAGGGAGAGCCCACGGGTAAGGCAGTAGGAAGGAGAGCTTACGGGTAAGGCAGAAGGAAATAGAGCTCACGGGTAAGGCAACAGGAAAGAGAGCTCACGGGTAAGGCAGCATGAAAGGGAGCCTACGGGTAAGACAGCATGAATCTCAGCCACTCCCATTAACTCACGGGCAGGAGCCAAAGGAAAATCATAAAGGCAATAAACATCAAGTGAAACTCACGGCTAAGGCAGCAAAAATCACAATCAAGCCCCAAATTCAACTCACGGGGAGGAGTCAAAAGAGAGGAGAGTTATAGAGACAGTAAACATGAAGCTCACGGCTAAGGCAGCAAACCAAAACCACCAAGCTAACAGAGCCACCTAGACACCCTTATGGAAAAAACAGCAGGCCAAAGTTGCTAAAAAAATAAATCCATGAGCAGGGACAACAATAGGAAGACCATAAAGATCATAAACATCAAACACGACTCACATTAAACATTCCCACATAGTGGTGCATATCGGGATTTATGAATTTTGGGATGACAAACTTGATTACCAACAAAAATTTCAAAAAGAAGCGCTATTTAAATATCTTCCACACAAATTAAACCCAATTAAGAGGGGCAACCCAAACAATTTCTTAGGCACAATGAACTCAGCAAAAGGAATGGAAAAAAGAGCTGCACGAGCACATCTAAGCCCCAAGTAGTAAGGATAAGACATCAGTCCAAAATAGATATGCTCAAATCCAACAAAACAGCTAGATCAAAATCCATAACAGGTGCACTTGGTCTCGGGCAAGGAGCCACAGAAACAAAACCAAGCCCCAACAAATCGAATTCCATCAGGGAATAGCAAGAACAAAACCAAATTCATCAAGGAATGGGAAAAAACTTTTCCAACATTTAAATGCATTTTAATAATGCTAAAACTGAACTCATTAAGGAACAAGAAAACAAGGCTGAGCCCCAGAAAGAGGCTGAAATCAAAACTGGTCTCCATCAAGGGAACAAAAATCCAAAACCGATTCTTAGCAAGGAACTATAATTAAAGTTGAGCTTCAACAGAGAACAGACACCCAAAACCGAGCCCAAGGAAATGGCAAAAACTGAGCAGCACAGAGGCTAACACATATGGGCAAAAACTAAGACAGCACAGGGGGTCAAAACTTAACAGCATAGAGGTTAAATTGAGCCCAACACATCGGCCAAATCGAGCTGGCATAAGGACAAGCCGAACCCTCCAAATGGGGTAAAACAAAAAAAAAACATTTTTATCCAAAAATCCCACTTAACAGAGCCAGAACCGAGCCCTCCCACTGGGCCAAAACAACTTCTAGCATAAGGGCAAACCGAATTTAATCCTCAGGCCAAACAAGACCTCAAGAAAGACATAACAAGGCAGAAATTCCCAGCTAAAATCAAATTCAAAATGAAGCTAGAACTAATTCATTCATGCGGGAAAACAAAGAAAATTTCCAACATTAGTTCGATTTCAAAAGAACCAAAATCGAAACCATCCATTTGAGGGAAAACAAAGAAAAACTTCCAGCCAACATTTAATCCAAAGGAAGTTAAATTCGACCCCACTAAATGGGTCAAAACAGAGCCACCACACCACATTAACAACCCAAGATTTGTATTCAATATGTATGCTTTGAACAGGGACAGGTCGACAGAAAGCAGAAGAGCATAAGTAGGATTTTAAACCATTTTTCAAAGCATCGAAGCAAATTCCCTTATGTAAGAAAAATATTTGCATGTAAGAATGATTCTAAACATGCTTTCTATGCATCTTAAGCAGAAAAGAAAAGGAAACAACCAATAATATGCTCTATTTTCATATTTCCGTAGATTATTCATGCTTAAATCTCAAAACATGCCCAAATCTTGCTTTCTCATAAGATAGGAAGTATTTTATGGCATCCGAAATAGTGCAAAGAAAAAACATAGGGGAGGAGGGGAAGAGTACCTCTTAATGCCGACTTGAAATGTAAGAAAGATCCAATAAAGTGTCTCCCAAAGAAATCTTCTCCTTAAAAAAATTTAAAAGAAAAATAAGGAGCAACCAACAAATCCTTTAAACTTCCAGCACACAAAAAACTAGCCAAACAGAAATTTCGACAGAGGCTTCTTCTTAAAAGCTTTGAGAGACAACCACCAACAGATGCTTCACACCCCAACACACGAAAATCAAATTTTAGATAAAATGTTAGTAGAGCTTTCTCCCTTAAAACTTCCCACAGTAAAGAAGAAGGAAAACAGTCTCTCGGGTAGCAAAGAGAAGAGAACCAGCCTCATGACAACACAAAAGCCACTCTTCTCCCTTCAGACTTTTCTCACGAGAAAACAGGATTCCAGAAAATATTTCCAGCATACAGGATGAAACAACCAAATAAAATGGCAGCATCTCCCCCTCTCAAAAAATTTCGGCCAACCCTAGACCTCCCCAAAGTGGGGTTTTTATAGCAAAGAAAGGAGCAAAGCAGCCACCTACCAGCCTCAATGGTGGCCAAATCAGGTAAAGGGAGAGGAGAAAATACATTTAGGGAGGAGGAAATGCAGCCTAGAGTAGAGGAAAAGTTGGACACGAGGCAGACACCAACTGGCGGGCCGCTCGGTCGAACGGAACTCGAGGAGGCAAGCTGCGAACGCCGGGGAGAGGAATGCCATGCGTGGGGGGGAAAACTCGGGCTCGGCGGCCATGTCCTCGGTCTCGGGTGCGACCGATTGGAGGAGCTAGGGCACAGACGAGAGGGAGACGAGCTGAGCGCAAGAGCTGTTCGAGCTACGGGNCTGGAGTGGCGGACCCTAACTCCCTTAATAGATTCAAACATCTTAGTAAGGTTCATAAGCTTCTCATTTTTATTATTTTGGAGTCGTTGGTTCATGTCAATAAAAGCAAAATTCTGTATAAATTTAAAGGATATTGTTCCTATTGCAACACCAAGAATAAAATTTAGCTTATTTGGAAGCATTATGTTAGTATTTCCATTATTGAAGATGAGGAGCAATATTTTTTAGCACATATCAAGTTTGTTGAATTCCAAGGGTGGGGTACTTTTTTTTATGCTAGTTCCCAGCTGCATGATAAATTTTTGCTTTAGAAAAAACTTGAGCTCATGGGAAATATTTCTTATGAGAACTGATTTGTTGGGAGAGATTTTAATATGATTATGAAACCTATGGAGACAAAAGGGGGTGGACGTTGTGATATTGCTTTTATTAACAAGTTTTCTAACTCAATTTCTAGTGCAGGTCTTTTTGACTTGAGATATTCAAGCTCCTTATACACATGGTGGAGGGGTTTTCTTTATTAAAGGCTAGATCATATTTTGGGCACTCAGTCTTTTTAAATCATTTTCCTATTGTTCAGGTTCAGCATTTGAGCTATGCTATGTCAGACCACAATCCCATTTTTCTTACTTTGGCATTTACAGCTAAAATGAGCATAACAAGATTCAAGTTTCTTAACATTTGGACTTCTCATGACACTTACTTAAATTTGGTGAAACAGGTTTGGCAATATGAGGAAGTTGGGACTCATGGTTTATTCTGTGGCAATTGTACAAAAAGATTGTTGTTCATCTCACTAAATGGAACTATCAAGTTTGTGGCAATGTCCATTAAAAAGTGTTGGATGCTCAAAATATTGTTGATTCTTTAGAATCTTAACTTATTTGCTCACTTGATTTGATGGATATTGTTTCTCAGGCTCATCTCTCTTTAATGGATGTTATAACTTTGGAAGATCCTTTATTGCGAGGGATAGAAACACAAGGTACTTTCATGCCACATTAAAGCATAAAAGAAACATTAATAGTTTTTTGAAAACTAAAAAATGGGAATGAGAAAATATTAACTAGCATGGAAGATATAGAAGAAAGTGTTGTTACATATTTCAATGAGATTTAGCAATCTTCTATACATGTTACTCCTGTGGATCCTTCCCTCTTTTGTTGATGATCGTACTTACATTAATAGCCTCTATTTAACACATCCTTCAGATGAACAGGAAATACTTGATGCTTTTAAAATTATTTGCCCCAACAAAGCCCCTGGTCCTGATGGTTTATCCTGCTCCTTCTACACTCATTCTTATGATGTTATTAAAAAGGAGATAATTCTTGTTGCTCAAAGTTTCTTCCTTGGGGATAATTCAAGTAAATACTCAGCTCTGCCTTGACTGTGCTCATGCTTAGAGGTAACGATAAGATTTCATGGGATAATTTTCAACCTCTATCTCTCACTACTATTATTTATAAAGTCATGAGTAAGATGAATATATTGCGGCCTCATCTCTCTTATATCATCACACCTCAGCAATTTGCTTTCATTAAAGGTAGGAATATTACTGATAATATTCTCTTAGCTCAGGAAATGATTGAAGACCTGGACAAAAAGTGCAATGGGGCAACATGGTTTTTAAATTGGACATTAAAAATTTTCTTGACACAATTAGCTGGGATTTCATCATTAATATTTTGCAAGCTAAAGGCTTCCACCAATAATTTTGCTTATTCATTAAAATATGGTTATCTAGTAACCATTATAGTGTGATGGTTAATGGTAATGCTCATAGATTTTTTTTGCTAACAGAGGCATTAAAAAAGGAGATCTACTTCCTCCCACCATCTTCATTATTGCATTTGATTATCTTTCTAGGCTCATTAATAGATTGCATCTTGAGCACCCACACATTCAATACTCACATAAGTCTAAGATTGTGGTGAGTCACCATGCTTATGAGGATGATGTTATATTATTCTCCAATGTTAGCAAGAGAGCTATTAAAGCTAACATGTCCTTTATAAGGGACTTTCAAAGAACTTCTGGGTTGATGTTTCATCTGGCTAAATGATCCATTTATTTAGGGAAAAGTGTCCCCTCTCGTATTCAAACATGGGCTTCCACTTACACTGGTTGTAAAATTTCTAAGCTACCATTAAATACCTATGGGTGAATATCCTTTGTGGTAGAAAAGAACAAACACAAATGGATGATGTGATTGATAAAGTTAAACTTAAGTTTAATGATTGGAGAAATACTTTTTTTCAATTGGTAGCAGACTCACTTTGTTGAAAGTGTTCTTTGTACCCTTCCTCTCTATGCTATGGAAGTTCTTAAACCAAGAAGAGTACTCAAAAAACACTTGAGGCTATTTTCAACAATGTTCTTTGCAAAGGCACTAGATCTTCCCAAATATGGACCATTTGGAAGTACAATAGTAGGCTTCTTTTTTCTGGAGGGCTTGGCTTTAAAACACCGCAACATATTATTGATATTAACATGTGTAAAATTTGGTCAAATTTTGAATGGGGGAGTCTTTATGGGTTCAGTTCATGCACCAAAAGTATTGTAAATTCTTTCATCATTCTACTATTACATGGAAGGTGGGGGATTCTAAACTTTATAAGGCTTTAATTTCTACTCAGAATGTGGCTTCTCATTTTATGTTTTGGGATGGTGGGAATGGTTGTGTTTCTTTCTGGCACGATGAATGGGGGATCTCCCTTCAAACTAGCTTGTTGAATGCTTTAATTGACACTAATCTATTGGTTTCTGACTGCTGGACTGATGGTGATTGGAACTTATCTAAATTAACTTCTTTAGTTGGTGAGTTAGCTCCTGTTATTGCCACCATTTCTATTAGATTGCATGAAAAGGATGTTCCTTTATTGAAGTTTCAGGGACGAACCTCAGTTACTAAAATGCTTTATTCTCATTTACATACTTTCACTCACTGGAAATGGAGTCCTTACACTTGGCATCAATACATCTCTCCATCTATATTTTTTTTTCATATGGACATATTTCCATAACTTGCTTCCTTTATATGATATTCTTAAAATGAAAGGATTGAAACTTGCTTCATTTTGTTAAACTTGTAAATAGGAGGTTGAATCCTCTAATCATGTGTTTTTTTATTGCCCCTTTGATAGAGAGGTATGGAATCGATTGGGTGCTATTTTGGAATCAATTGGCCCCCTAATTTGAGGTTAAAACGTGCTCAAGATTTCTGGAAGCATTTCAATTTCTTTCATAAAAAAACTATTTTATTTTCCCACTATAGAACTTTGGTTCATTTGGAGGGCTAGAAATAGTCATAAGTAAGAGGATTCTAGTCACACTCCAACTACTATCACTACATTAGTTGTGGCAAACTTTCATAAAGCATGGAAATTAGCTAATGGTGTTGCTGGCTCACTATATATTAGGAGGGGTGGGAGACCCATTTTAATTAGTTGGGTACCCCCCAAGGCTTGATCAAAGTGAACATTAATGGTAGCTACACTTCAGTTTATGGTGGGGTGGGGGGCCTGTTTAGAGATGCTTGTCGGAAATGTATTACCTTTTTTGCTTCTCCCTATATTGATACTTCTTCTCTAGAAGCTGAAACTCGTGCAGTGCTTGCTGCAATACAGGCAGTTGTCTCTCTACATTTAAGCTTTATTGTGTTGGAAACTGATTTTGAGGGTTTATTTTACATCCTTACAGGTAAACTTAAACCTATTTGGTATCGTATCAGTTTGTTGAGAAGAATTAGGTTCTTTATTGAGGTGCATCAACTTAATATACAATACACTTTTATTAATAAAGAGGGTAATGTCTCTGCAAATTGGTTCGCTAAAATGGGATTGCAAGGTGCAATGGTTGGTGTCATTCCTCCTCATTCATTACACACTTTAACTCGTAGTGACTTACTGGATGCTCCTTTTGTTAGAATCTAAATTCTCTTTAATTTCACTGCTTTTTTTATTGTTGTACTGGGCTTTTCTGTTCAATTTTATGGTATTATTGATGATGCATGGAGTAATTGTCTACTTTTATGTTGGAAGGTACTTTTGGGTAAAGTTTGTAGGTGTTGGATACAGATTTTGCCCATGGAAGTGTCTGGATGTGTTTCTTTGAACAATCCTATTGCTATACTGAGACACTATTTCAAGGGCTTTCAAATTAAGTATGGATAACATTAGGGCTAATAGTCTTTATTGTGGATGTTGGGAACGTGATCATGTCATGCATCAATTAATTTGGAAATGCATGCTACCTTTTCTGGTTTTCAATGCAAGTTTTCAGGCCTTGGATAGGCTCTACTCTTTGCAATTCCTATTTTCAACTTTTTGGGGGATTAAACTACTTTGGCCTTCTAATTAACATCTCTCTGAACTGTTATATTGCACTCTTGATGCTGCCTTCAATGAATTGAACCTGAAGCTGCTATTATGTTGCAACCTCTCAATCCTTTGGTACAAGTCTGATTTAATTTTTGTAGGTTTGGAAGCCCTTTATTGTGATTGGCATTGGTTCATAATGCTCCTGCTCTTTTTTTTTTTGTTGTTCACGTCCACAAATAAATTGCTTTTTGGTGTACATGTCCTTTTTGGGCATACTTTTTCTTATTGGTATACATTTTATTGGAACACATGTATTTTTGGGTTCACAATAGCTTTTTTCGTTTCTTTTTTTTTTGTATGTGGAGTTGTAATGTGAAAAGTGGAACCCCTAGGACTTTAATGTATTTCTTTTTGCTTTTAGATGGGAATCCACTTTCCCTCCTCCTTTTTGTAAACACATTTTATATTAACACGTAAGGAGCCATGAGTTGCTCTTTTAATTATATATATATATAGATATATATATATATATATATATATAACATCATGTTGGCAGCTGATTTCCCTGGTGCTCTGCTAGGGTTTTGGGATGGATGACTGCAGTGGCTGTGGGGTTTTGCTGGTTTTTCTAGTTGCTTTCCTGGTTTCTTTCAGTGGTTGGGGTTTAGACTTCCTTTTTGTTGGTGCTTTTGTTGTTTTCCTCCGATCCGGGCTGGGTGGTTTCTGGTTTTACTATTTCATTGGTTCCTGTTTGGAGTCTTTATTTTTTTTTATCTGATATTTGCTTCCTCACTATTTTTGTCTGTTTTTGAGTGTTTTGATGGCTGAGTTAACCCCCATTGATGTTGTCACTGGTGCAATTTTGACTAAGGCCACTTATTCTGGTGTGGTTGGCAATGGACAAACCCCTGTGCATGATGCTGACCTACTAGTTTTTCCCCAATCTTTTCATAATGTTGTTGTTGGTAAAGAGCAATGTCGGCTTATCAATCCGTTAAATGTAAAGGAGAGTAACATTGCATCTTTTACAGTAATGAAGATCTAGTCACTCTAAAGGCTGAGTGCAAATTTATACTCATTGGAAAATTTCAATTAGGTCACCCCAAAATGGAAATTGTTATGAAGTATTTTGACAAATTTCCATTTGTTGGTGCTGGGCATTTGGGGTTGATTGATGGAAGACATATCATGATTAAGTTGGCATTAGAGGAGGACTATGCAAGGCTTTTTTCTAAGCAAAATATCTCCTTGGATGGTACCCTCATGAAGCTCGTTAAATGGACACCTAACTTTGATCCTAGCAAAGAACCCTCTATTGTCCCAATTTGGTTCAAGTTACCTAGTCTTCCACTACATTTTTTCAACCACAAAGTTCTCTTTAATATTGTTTTGGCACTGGGGAGACCATTGAAAATGGACTTCCCTACTTTTAATTTCTCAAGTCCCTCTGTAGCTAGAATTCAGTTGAAGAGGGACATCACTCTCCCTATGGTGGAGGAAATTTGGCTTGGGTCTACGGAGGAGGGGCACTGGCAGAAAATTGACATGGAGAAAAAACCTTATTATTGCCATCACTGTAGGATGTTTGGACACACTTCTGATAGGTGTTACAAGTTACATCCTACTCACAAAAAGAAAATAACATTGGCTGTAGAAAATAAAGACATTCCTGAAAACAAGAATAAGTTTTCTGAGAACCTTACTAGAGCAATACAACCCATTGAGGGGGATGCACACAGAGGAGCTGAGGATAATTTAAATCACTAGAACACACTTATTACAAATTTTGAAGAAATCCCTGAGCTTACAATGCCTTCTGGCACACAAATGGAAGAGGGAGAATGCATTATGACTTCTTCAATTTCTGTGTAGGAGAAAGCAGTAACTGTTCACCCTGGTACCCCAACAGAAACTGTAAAACTTCCTAAAAGTCAGTTATCTACAATGCAGCAAACATTGGAATAAGATTGGTAAGTTCAGAAAGCAAAAAAAGAAAATGAAATTTGTATTGGAAGAAAAAGGAAGTTTGAACCCAACAGAACCTATAAGGCCTTCTGAAGATCAAATTGTTGAAATGCAGCAAACAATGGAACAAGACTGGCAAGTTCAAAAAGAAAAAAGAAGAAGAAATCTGCTCTGGAATAAAAGAAACTTTTGATTGAAAATTATCAGACTAGAAGATCTTCAAATTCTCAAAAGAATTCACCCATACAACTTACAAGGGGAGGACTAGATCTAGATCTCAGCCCTCTTCACACAAAGTATCTCACCATGATTAATTTCCTTTGTTGGAATTTTAGGGGCATTTCTCACCCCTCCTCCATAAAAAGAATTATGCTCTCAATAAAAAACACAATGTTTAGTGTATTGCCATACTTGAACCTATGGTTCATAAACATCCTCAACAAATCCTATCTAGATTTGTTGGCTTTTCTCATTATGCTAATATAAATAATAAAATTTGGATCTTTTGTAGGAAGGAGATTACTTAGAATATCCAGGCTAATCATCCTCAGTTTGTACATTTCTCTTTTAATACTTTTGGTCACAAAGCTTTTGCCACCTTTGTTTATGTTGGCTACACTAAGGCTGAACGAAGGGCATTGTGGAACTCCTTGAAAAATATTAGTACCTCTATGGATGATTGCTGGTTAGTGAGAGGTGACTTTAATTGCATAGCTACCTCTGTTGACAAGGTTGGTGGAAGACCCCCAAATTTAGCCAAGATGAATTTATTTTCTGATAACATTTTTTAGGCTAGAATGTTTGATATTGGTTACAAGGGGCCAGAATACACTTGGAAGAGAGGAGCTAATTGGGAAAGACTTGATAGAATTTTGGTTAATGATAAGTGGTGTCAATATTTTTTAAACACTTTTGTCTCTCACTTAAGTCTTGCAGGCTCTGACCATATGCCACTACTTGTTTCTATTGCTGTCAATGAATTTAACTACTCTCCTGCTCCATTTAGATATCTAAATATGTGGTCTGATCATCACTCTTTCATAAACACTTTGGAAACTACTCGAATTAATTCTTTCAATCTGGACCATTGGTCCAATCTTGTTCATCTAAATTTAAATACTAGCAAGGGTCAGAAAAATGGGGCTGGAATGCTTTTGTTAATGTTTTTGCTGTTGTCGAGCTTGCTGAAAAGGAAGTTCTGGAAATGGAGAAGGTGGTCTTGGATGAACGTGGGGATGAGAATTTACTTTTAGGTGCCCAAGAAAAGCTTATTATTGTCATTAACAGACAGGATAAATTCTTGAAACAGAAAGTTGTCATCAGCCACTTTAAGGATGGGGATAGAAACACTAAATACTATCATGCTTGCATCAAGCATAGAAGACAGTGTAATACCATTCACAGGATTCAAAATTCTAAAGGTATATGGCTTGCTGATAATCAATCCATTGCTCTTAATGCTGTTAGTCACTTCCAAAATGTTTTAACTAAGTTTGAAACCCAAAGAATTCCAATTAAAAATTTGTATTCAACTGATGATATTTCCTACACTGCTAACCTTTCTCTAGATCAGATTCCAACTACTAAGGAAATTTGGCAGGCACTCAAAACCATTGATAGCAATAAAGTTGCTGGTCCTGATGGTTTTGCAGTAGATTTTTATAAGAAATCTTGGGAGATAATCAAAGATGATGTAGTTTCACCTATCCAGAGTTTTTTTCCTTGGATCCAGTATAACTCCTTATTTCAATGCTTTGAACATTGTTCTCATTTCTAAAACTATTGTTCAGAAGAATTGGAATGATTATAGGCCTATCAGTCTTACTTCAGTTATTAGTAAAATTATAGTTGGAAGACCTCAACCTCACCTTGGCTGACTTATATGTGAGAACCAATCTCCCTTTGTCAAAGGCAGATCCATTATTGACAATGTACTACTTGCTCAGGAGTTACTTTTGGACTTGGACAAATCTTGCAAAAATGGAAATCTAATTTATAAATTAGTTATCAAGAAGGCTTATGACACCATCTTCTAGGCTTTTATTTTGGATGTCCTAACTATTAGAGGCTTCTCCCAAGCTTTTTGTACTCTCATTCACAGGTGGCTCAAGGACAACAATCATTTTGTCTTAGTTAATGGGCAAGCTTAGGGACACTTTTATGCTACTAGAGGTCTAAAGCAAGGGGATCCCTTATCTCCCACTATATTCATTTTTGCTATGGACCATCCCTCAAGAACGTTTAATAAAGACCTCCTGCCCCTCAACCATGCCAGGTACCTGTCGGCCGTTTTATCGTTCAGCTTAATTTTCGTAGTTTGAAAAGGTGATGATTTTGTGATTTTGAANAGCTACGGGACAGGGCGAGCGAAATGCCAAATGTGCGGGCGAAAACCTAAATAGGGTTTAAGGTTTATAATTATGATTATAAATAATAATATAAGTATATAAAAATTTTTAATATTTCAAAAATAAAATTCGATTTATGCATTTTCATTTGTGCTTCAGATTGTAGAAAATTGAATGTTCTTTTTAGGTAATTTTGACGTTCCGGACGCGCTGGCGAGGTGAAACGTCAGAGGTCATTTTGACGAATTCATCGATTTGTGTGCAAATTTTTTCATGTCGAAAATATGACAATATGTGTGTTTTTTCTATCAAAATTGGTGTCTAGACGCGTTTGTGCAGTTCATTTTGTCATTGGAGGTCGTCGGGGGTCTTCCGGAGATGTTCACATTTTCACCCGTCCTTTAAGCTTATTGAAGTCCGACATCGTGCAATTTTGTTAATTTTGTGTATTTGATATGTGTATGTGACGATAAATTCGTGAGGAGGTTTTCCTAGGGCTTGAGGTCCTGTTGGGAACTTCTCCCTGAGTCTTCACATAACAGCCCTTAACCGCTCGTCCATAAGACGATGGTCTTGATACCATAAATGCTAGATATCACAGGAAAATAGGAAGTGACTAGAATTTCTAAAAGGGTGAGTCTCAATTCTAGTTTTCTAAAATCTTAAGGAAAGGAGTAATGACCTCAAAAATGAGGTCAACATCCACCCTTCCCTATGCGTGGAATGATATTATTTCTTTTGCAATATGAAAGATTTGGACGGTGTATACACATGAAAGATTTGTGTGGCATAAATGTAAAAATTGATGTATAGGTGTGAATATTCAGGAGATCTTACATGCAAGCCACTTTACTGCTTACAAATGTATGTGGGATTCAAATTTGTTTCTGATTTTCTTATCATGCAACTCTTTTGTATATATGTTCTCACTACTAAACTCTCATGTTTACACGCATACCACTCAATTCTTACATATTGAATAATTTAATTGCATGGGCTGATTTTGGCAAGCTATTTGGAACCTTTTAAAAATATGTTTTTGTGGGCTGAAATGACTGTAGTTTTGGGGGCTTTTAAATGCGTCTTTTGGCGATATTTTGGGCTGCAGTTTTCTGTCCTGTTTTGGCAAAATCTGGGTTGCGGTTTTGCCCTGTCTTGGTAATATGTAGTTTGCGGATTTTGGCTTGTTTTTGGGCTGATTTGGGCTGCCGGTTTGGCCTGTTTTGGATGAGGTGTTTGCAATTTGGAAGGGTTTGGGTGGGGGACTCTTGGCTTTCTTATTTGGAGTTTAAATATGTGTTATCTTGGAGGTTTAAAATGCTATTTCATTTGGGAAATGCGGGGAATCACAATGGTTTGGATTTACGAAAGTTTGGGGAGCTTCTAGGATCATGATTTTTGGGAATTCCAAATGAGCCTTTCAAATGCACATTGTTGGATGTGGGGATTTTTTTTAGATTTAGTTTTGAATGTGGCTTTTTGGGTAGATCCATCCTTTACTGTTTTCGTATTTCAAATGGATCAATCCCTCCTCTCTCACCCCTTTTTTTTCTTTTTTTGCTTCTTGGTTTGGTTTAGGTGCTTATGTCTGAAGCATAAGCGCTCATATATAGCTCCTGCTATATATGAACCATCAAACAAGACTGTAAGTAGGTCGATTTCGCGGTGCTATATATGAACCATCAAACAAGACTGTAAGTAGGTCGATTTCGCGGTTCAAGGATGATGATGAAAAAGACATCTAGGTATGTGTGAGAGTTTCTAGCACAATCCTGACTCAGTGACTTTGAGAGAATGAGGGATTGGCATTACCGCATCTCTAACACTTAGTAAAGAGTTACCACTTGTTTTAACAGACAGTGAGAAGTTCTAGCCTACCAATATGATTGATTCATTAACTTTATAAAACATGAAAATTTCATTAAGTGATATATATGTACACACAATTAAAAAAAATCTTTCAAGTACATAACAAATCAAAATTTCTTTTGAAAAATGAAATCATTCCTAAATATGTTCTAAAAATTTCATGGGTCAGTCATATGAACTAGGTTAGGAATTAATCTATTTTGTGACTGTTAGGTTGGTGACCTTTTACTTAGTGTTGGATCACAAATGCATGGTGTTGACTATTTTGTTAGGGCCCGAGGGTCTTGATTTTGACCCAAGGTCCTGATTCTGAGTCCACCCTGTCTCGAGTGCTTACGGTTTTCTGCGGTGTTTCGTGCATTTCCCGCGATTTTATTTGAGCTTTTGTGGGTCACTTCTTGTTTTTCTTCGAGTTTTTCATGAGATGCATTTCCACTTGTTCTTTTATATGTAAATGCTTGCTTGCCCGCCAGTCAAATTTTTTAGTATATTTGTTTATCTTCTACCTGCAACGCTAATCCTACTTGTAGAAGCAGCAAACTTGCTAGGTACACAGGTTTATTTTATGCATAAAATATTTTATTTTCTTTCCTGTACATCGTACTGCTTTCATTTACTGTACATTTTTACTGCATTTTCTTTACTACTGCACCCTACTGTTTCTTTTATGCATTATACCTTTTTAGAATAGGAGCACAGTAGTCTGGTTTTATAGGAAGTACCCAGCAGTAGATCGCCAACCCAACAATTGCATGCACATTTAAACATAACACTAAACATGAAATTGCTAAGACGTGGAGCTTGGAACTAACACCGTGGGCAGCACGACGAGGATGCACGGAAGAACAACTTCAACAGATCTACAACAACAAACTTTTCCTTAGAATTAAATAACAAGTCATAGGATTTTGAGGTAGTCCGCCTAGTGCGACATAAATTCTCACCTTATTGTTTAGACCTTTGCACAGCCAGGTTGTACAATTTAAACCCTGACTCGCTTTAAGTTATGAGGTTGTCGTCCAATACGACGTAAATCTTCATATCTTTCAGTTTATTTGTATGACTGTGTCACGTAAATATAAACCTTAAATAATAAAATTGGCAGGATGAAACATCAGATATCTTCTCGAAATCAAAACCAAAGAATATGATAGCTGGGAAGTCACTGAGGTTCTCCTCAGGATCTGTGACTCCCTTACTTTTCTTTCCTTTGACTCCAGAAATAAATGTTCCCATTTGGTTCCTTTTCCCACTTGAATTTTCTATGTCCAATCTTGGAAACCCTAAACTTTGAATTTATGAAGATAGATACATCTGATCATCATCAAGAGTTCTCTTAAGTGACTTTAGTCATTTGAGAGGTAATTAACTATAGAGGTTTGTCTTTATAGGGAGCTTTAAGAACCCAGATAATATAAACCCTATCTAATTTTTAATATTAGGTAGGGGAACTTGTCAGTCAACATAAATGTTCGCAGACTAAAACGAATGTCAAAAATTCCTTAGTTTATTTCATCGAGCCCAAATAAGTTATATGTCTATTTCTCTGGATATGTATGTCATTGTCGGCCGTTTTATCGTTCAACATAATTTCCGTAGTTTGAAAAGGTGATGATTTTGTGAT
>JXCR01140955.1:0-53778 GCA_002079205.1 Phalaenopsis hybrid cultivar
CAAGCTGTAGTGCCAATTAAAATAAATATGATCAAATTTTGCTTTCATAATGGATGGTAGAGAAAGCTTAAGCTTAAGCCATGTAATTTATGCAAATAAGTAATAGGATGAACAAGCAATAAAGCATAAAAAACAACCTTTGCAACTCCTTTGGTTGGATATTGACCTGTTAATCTTGGATCGATGCATTGGTTTACCTTATCCTCACTCAACCGTGGAGTAGCCTGGATGGCAGTAAAAAGAAATCATATAAGCAGTTATGAAGTTGAGAACATTGTTCGTTATGGAGAGGTTTAAAGTTTTATATTGATCAAACTACTAGACTAGAAGTCCACAAATATTTGTTAACTCACCCAAGTAACGAGACTCTGCTGTCCTCTAGGCATTGTATGATCAACAGGCTTTCTTCCAGTGAGAAGCTCCAAAAGAACAACACCAAAGCTATATACATCGCTTTTTTGTGTCAGCTGTCCGGTCATGGCATATCTGCATATCAATATGACATATTGTGACTTCATGATGAGTTTTAATCATCTAAGAAATTACATTCTATAGTTCAAGGACGCGCATAATTTGCCCATAATCTTAGATTCAAATGTAATGACAGGTACTTAGTTAAATGATTATAGATGCTAATAAAAAAGGGTGATGCAAATTCTTAAAATAGTAAAAGGTAAAAATTAACCACAATAAATATTAATTTTTCCTTTAAACTCCCATCTAAAACGAAGATAAAAACAATCTTCCAAAGAGTTGGGAGAATGAAAAACATCGAGGGGGATGGTTGGAAGAAGGGAGTCGTCACATGCAAAGATAGGAAGAAAGTTGTTGTCACATGCAACGCAAAAAAAGATTTACTAGCTTATTCTTAATAAAAATGATAATTTAGGTAGACAAAACTTATGAGAAAGTTCATGCTTAGGAGTTAGCAAGACGTCAAAAGGTTCTATATTAGTAAAAGTATCAAATATAGGCTAATTTAAAGCATGCAATGAAGTTGTGGAGGTTGTTCAGTATCCTTGTCAGAATATAAATTTTTGAATTTAAAACTTATGTGTCAACAAATCTTATCTCAAATTCTCAACATTTTTATTTGTTAAATTCAAATTTGTATGGGAGACACGCCTAAGGATTATACCACGAGAAGGAGAGGGAGGGGAACAATGAAAACAATAGCACAGTATAGAACACTAAAATTGCATAAACTCTCTTTTTTTCTTTTTGGTGAGAGGGGTGGGGGTTATTATTACGTTTTGTACCCCTAAAATACATGGATACAAAGGGGGTATGTTAGTCAATACATGGATTTTATGCTGGGAGTGTGAAATAACATTCATCCGGATGCTGCCAGAAACCAACAAAGGGATCTAGCCACATGGGACCGGGAGCACAAAAGCTAGTCTGACCATATGGGGTTGGGAGAACAAGATAGTGCTAGGCTAAATAGGACTGTAAGCATATGTTGGCTCTCACCTGGCCTTTATGGGCCTGGCGTCAATACATTAAATTACCGAAACAATTATCGATTGACTCCAGGATAGTAGTTGAGTCCAGTTCGTCTGAGGATTATCTTCCTTCTGGCCTCTAGGTGCTGCTCTACTAGATATGAGATTACAGATCGTCTCTAATGGGTTCCGGGCCGCCACGTCGCCTCTTTTGAAAACCATTCGATCCTTTTAAGATTCTTGCTAACACATTTTTTATGTACATATTTAAGTTCCCCCATTCTTTTGTTACTTGATAGTGACAACTGCGACTCAAAACTATTAATTGTATTCATAACTATAAGTGTGCAATAATGGACTATTCTCGGATGTTCGTGTTGGGCCCTCTATAAATATAGAAAATGTTAAAAGGGAGTCATCTTTCAAGTGTTTCCTTGCGCTAATATTTCTTCTTCGTTGTTGCTCTAATTATGGAGGGCAGACAGCTTCTCAAGTAAGTCAAGTTCAATGAGTCTCAAGCTATGGTGTATCAAGCGATGAAAAAGGGGGCAAATCAGCTTCTAGGGGCGAAAGACCCAACAAACGTGTAGTACCCAAGGCGAAGACTTCTGAACTTGTGGTCAAAGTGGGGTCAATGAATTCACTCAATGATCGTCCTGCAGGGGGATTTCTAATGAAAAAGGAAGGTCCCATGAAAAAGTGTCATACGGCGGGACAGATCCCTTCAGATGATGAGCAGGGCAAACAGTTGACTCACCCTTTAGTTTTATAGACCTGGTGGAAGGACATGTATCTTTGATTCTGCCCTACAAAGTGAACTGTGCAGACAACCAATTTAATTGAATCATACGCTTATCACAACAACTAATCAAAAATAGCTTCAATCTCTCCAAATCTTTAAGTAACCACTTATGTTGAGTGAATAAATAGTTCAAATTACCTAAAGCCTTCCTACTCAGTGCATATGTCACCACATTTGTTTTTCCTGGGTAATACTATATATCCAAGTCAAAGTTTTTAATAAATTTCAGTCATCTCCTCTGTCTCAAATTTAACTTTTCTAAGTAAAGATGTACTCAACTCTGGTGATCAGTAAGTACGTCACATCTGACTTCGTATACAAAGTATCTCCAAATCTTAAGTGCAAATACAACTAGAGCTAACTCCAATTCATGGGTAAGATAGTTTCTTTCATGATTCTTCAATTGCATTGAAGCATAGGCAATAACCCTTCCATGTTGTATAAGTGCACAACTCAAACCCTTCAAAGATACATCACTAAAAATTTGAAAACTCATTGGATCCTAATTGAATAGTCAACACTAGAATACTCATCAAGCAAGACTTCAACTTCTGAAAAGCCTCATCACAACAATCAGTCTACTCAAACCTTACTAACTTTTATGTTAACTTAGATAAACGCATAGCTATCTAAGAACTCCTACAAACCTCTCATAATAATCAATTAGACCTAGAAAAGTCCAAGCCTAAAAAACATTAGTCGGTTTTGGCCAATCTGCAATTACTTCGATCTTATTCTGATCCACATATATGTCTTCTCCACTGATAATATGTTCAAGAAAAGCAACACTTGTAAGTCAAAATTCACATTTAAAAATTTTGGCGAATAGTTTATTTACCTATAAAATAGCATGTAGATGATCTGCATGGCTGGCTTTATCCCTCGAATATAACAATATATTATCTATGAATACAATCATAATTGTATACAAAAACTGCCTTAATACTTTATTCATTAAATTCATAAAAACTATTGAAGCATTAGTCAGCCCAAATGACACACAATAAATTCATAGTGTTCATATTTGGTTCTGAAAGCTATCATTGTTATACTTTCCTCTTTAATTCTCAACTGATAGCAATCTAACTTCATATCAATATTTGAAAATACAAAAGCTCCTTCCAATTGATCAAACAAGTTATCAATCATCGGAAGTGGATATTTATTTTTAAATGTGAGCTTATTCAACTCTCTGTAGTCAATGCAAATTAGAAAGCCCTTATCCTTCTTCACAAATAACACTGGAGCTCTCCAAAGTGAGGTGTTAGGTCTGATGAACCTCTTATCTAACAATTTCTGCAAATGATTTTTAACACCTGCAATTCATTTACCGTTATTCTATATGTTGCCTTGCATATTGGTTTAGAACCTAACAATAGCTCAATGTTATAATTTATTTCTCTTATTGATGGTAGTCCGAGTAAATCCTTAAGACGAATTTATTGATTTTTTTTTTTTTGGAAAAAGCAACGGTAGCTCCCTACGTGTTAATTAAAAGAAAAGGTACAGAAATTGGAGGGGGAAGATCCCCGACTATGAAAGCAAAAAATACATTTGAACACACCCCTAGGGGTT
Organism: Phalaenopsis hybrid cultivar; assembly: GCA_002079205.1. NCBI lineage: Eukaryota > Viridiplantae > Streptophyta > Magnoliopsida > Asparagales > Orchidaceae > Phalaenopsis > Phalaenopsis hybrid cultivar. Next base: position 3,823 of record JXCR01140955.1, read on the forward strand.
CCTCTCCCCACGATACAACTCACACAAAAGAAATCACCAAAAATTACAGGTATACCCAAAATCAAAGAACAAAACCCAAAACTAAGTAAACATGTATTTGTGTATTGCTTAACATGTAAAGAGAAAGAAAATGTACAGAAAAGTAGTAATTCTCCGAGATCACTCCAGCGAGTAACAAAAAACTTTGGAAATCTGGAGATCAGAGCAGAGAAAAGCAAAACATCAATAGGCCAGCAGAAACAGTGAGAGCAGAAAACAGAGAGACAAAACCAGACATGCTGCAAACCGAAGAGACCTGCCAAACAAAATAAAATCCCGTAAGGGGAGAAGTGCAAACCCCAACCACCATACAGAAAGAAGGCCCTCAGTGGTAAAGCCAAGCAACACCAAAATTTAAATTCGAACATATGGCAGATTCAAATTGTCCCTACTGAAAAGACATCTGAGTGGAGCAGAAGGATAAATGCCAACGTGACAGACCTCCCCTGCATATTTGGCTAACCAATTAGCAAGGGAGTTTCACTCTCTATGAATGAATTTCCAATTTACTTCTAATTGTCTTGCAGCCATTAAATTTAAAATACGATCAAAAATGCAAATTATATCCCATAGGGGAGGAGAGATTCCCAAAAGTATATCATAGAGCATTTTAGAATCGGTTTCCACCTCAATTGTATGAAAATTGAAAACACTTGTCACCATTAAAGCCACAAAAAAACCAGCAGCATTCCGAGGCTAATGGGTTGTCAGCTGCAACAGGAGAGGTGAAGTAGCAGAGATACCTACCCTCAGAATTTCTAAAAATGTCTCCAATCGCAGCATAAAAAGGATTCCAACAGCCATCCACATTAACTTTAACAAAACCCGATGAGGGGGGAGCCCACCTGATCAGCCGAGGGGGCCTGAAATTTGAAACATCATTTGTACCGACCCTTAGGACCTTAATGTAATAGGCCAACACATAAGAAACTGTCATAGAAGCAGTAGGGGGAGAGGAGTTATATTTAAAGCTGTTTCTCGAGGTCTAAATAAACCATAGGACAACAAACGGAAGAGAAAACCCCCCTATCATCAAAAACCTTCCACTGCCACAAATAATTGCTTAAGATGCCCCTATGCAACCATGAAATACCGAAATGTATGTCCAGCATATTCCAAACATTTAAAGAGAAAGCACATTCAAAAAAATATGTCTAGAATCTTCCTCCGCAACTTTGCACATAGGGCATCTCGAGGTCATTTTAAGGCCTTTCAAATTAAGAATGTCATCAATAGGTAGTAAAGAAGAGAGATAACGTCAAAGGAAAAAGGATATAGAGGGAGTTAAAATTTTGTGCCAAATCCATTTTCCTCAAAACCAATCGTGGTGTGAATGTAAAGTGTCACATATTAATTTGCAAAACGATTGAGAATTGTTCATTTTCTACACGGGAAAATCCCTACGTGAAGGGGTAATAGGAATAGTAATAATATGCTTTGCATTTTCCTCCCCCACCATAGAACATAATTTGGAGAAATCTCAGTCATCTTGAGAAAAGAAATTATAAACCAATAAGGAGTTAGTATGTAGAGGGTGAGACTATTCAGAGAGATAAGACAACCCTCAATTATCATTCCAGAAAGAGATGTTTCCGTCACCTATATCCCAAAACATGAAATAATTAGCAACAGTTCTAGCATTAACAACTGTTTTCCAAATACGGGAATCACCAAACTTCCACAAAACCTAGGAAGGGTGAGCTTGAGCACAATATTTCTGATGCATAAAGGAAACTCATAGAGATGAGCCCAATCTAAATTTAAACCAAAGTTTGCAAAGGTTTATTCCCACCGTATTTTTCAAAGCTTTAAAGCCAATCCCACCAGCCTTCTTAGGCTTACGGACATTATGCCAAGAGCCCCAAATCCTCTTAGCACCATTCCCCACCCAAAGGAATTTATTAAAAAGTCTCTCCATGACATTGATAGCACTTTTTTTTATTAAACATCTGCAAAGCATATAGTGGAATACTCTGAAGAACACTAGATGGCAAAGAAATCCTGCCCCCAGTAGAGAGGAAAACATTTCTCCAATCGTTAATTTTACGCTTGATTTTATCAATAACTTCTTGATACTTCTTCACCACTAAAATATCAATAAATGACTTTCACTTCCTTAGTACTATCATTCATGTGGGCCCAAAAATCCTAACTTCCACTATTTAATAATTTAAAGGCCTTCAAATATGAGATTATCATCAAAGTTAGCCCTTTATCATCATAAAATTTAACTTTTGTCTTTAGAAGTATATTTATTTTGATAGTTTTCTTATTGCAATCAATTGTGACAAATTTTTTATACAACCAGTACATGCCTAAAATTGTCTCAAACTCCACCAAGCGTAATACAATCAATGGTGCACCAAAATACTTTCCACCAATCATTAGCTTCACCTTGCACAATTGATTAACCTCCATAAAAGTATCATTTGATATTCTAATAGATAATAATACAAACATTAAGATATTATTCAAGTACACTACTTTAACCAATTCCTCGACTATAAGAGAATGTGATGCTCCGCTATCAAACAGTATTTTTACTAACTTATTCTGAGGATTTATGATACATATTATATTAAACCAATTGCATTGAACATTTAGGGTTGACATATTAATGCATTTAAGTTCTTACAAAATGTTATGAATAATATGACAAGAGTTCTATTTAAATTAAATGTACACTATTTTAAAATTTCTTAAATAAAAAACATACCTCTGATAACCTCAGGGGAATCTTTAACTTTCTGCTGTGACAATGCATAAATTCTGGGCTAAATATTTTGTGGGCCTAACCATAACTTAGCATTGATCCAATGGACGTAGTTGTCTTCGACCTATTAGAGCTCCAAGATTCTGTTGGAGCCCTCTATCCCAAGCTAAGGCAATTCCTCGTCATGTGTCATAGTTGGTGGCACCAAAAAGATGTAGTAGATCCAGAAAGACACTCACCCTTGTGAAACCTTCCACACTTGTCACACTTCCTGGCTTTAATCTGACTGCCAACATTATTGGATTTGGCCTTCTTAGTACTTTTAATTCCTGACTAGAAGAGTTGACTACTCTGAGATCCTAGAGAAAACTTGGATCCCTTTGAATTTCTCATTTTTTGAAGGTCCCTCTAGCTAGCCTGTAAATCCAGATCAATACTTTTGTCCCTCTCTGCCAAAAAAGAGTAATCCTCAATCCAAAAAAAAATCAGTGGTTGTCTTATCATATCCTTAAAACTCAGAAAAAAATCTACGACGCTTCTCAACATTTGGAAAGAACTCGATGCATACCTTCAAAACATAGTGAATTATGTCTCATATTACATGATCGAACGATTAACTTGCACCAGCCTGATAAATTTGTTCTACATAGGTCTGCTGATTGACTGTGGTATGAACTAATCTCTAAGGGTTTCCACAAACTCCTTCCACTACACCAAGTGATTGGTCTACCTCCAAACTTCTCCTACAACTGTCATTGTCGTCAACTCTCAGCTTCTCCCTTAAAAGCAAAAGTGGCAACGGTAACCCTTCTCTCTGATGGACAAAACAACCCATCTATAATCTTCTTCACTCTCATTAGCCGGTTCTCGACCTCTACTAAACTTCCTCCTCTAGAAAAGAGAGTGGGCCTCATATTTTGAAATAGAATATTTGTCCATTTGGCCTCCCATACTAGAACTGGCCTAAGACAGAGAGTTCCCAATCAACTGAGTCATTATAGTCATTATCTCAGTACAAACACTTGAGTTCACTGAGATATTCAGAGGTATATTAGTCACAGTGTTACTTTGTCTAAATTGCCCTTAATTATCCATATTTATGAAATAATATATCGAAAAATACAATTAGACATTCATTTATATTGTCTCCCAATTAATTTAATCAACCAAATTGTTCTTTTTGATCAAAATTCAAACTTAAATTCTTTGATACCACTTTTATTATGACCCGACCTGATACTTTAGAAGTAACCAAGTAAGAAACTATGGTCGAACGGTATTAACCTTTCTTTTTTCTTATATACAATAAACCATCATAGCTTCCAATAATAAAAAGGGTTACTAAAAAACCACAAAGTACACCAAACAATAATCAAAGTTAATCAAAGCAATAACAAAGTTTGAAAGTAAAACAATATCACAAATCCAACCAACAATTGTCTCATTTCTCGGATATAAACAGTATAAAAAAGCTAGAATCATAACAAACAAGCTAATACCTATTATCAGTAGTCAGTATCGTGTAAACTCTCTTCTGTGAGACATATCGATTTACAGTTTTGCCTAAAAGGGATAAGTACTTTCAATAGTAAGTTTACACCTACTTAATGAACAATTACAAACTTATTGTGTATTAAATTAATATACAAATGCTATCCATGAACGCCCCAAAAAAATGTAATTCATTAATTAAACAAACTGTAAGCTTTTATTTTAAACCAATCTTTTCTATTTTAATTTAAGTTTTACATTTTTAACATTTTTAAGAAGTCGCGTCAGGATCACTATTATACTCGAAAGTATCCTACAAAATTTTGCATCCAAAAGTACACCTTTACCATTCTTATTTCATTTTTTGTGCACAGATACAAAACGTCCCCAACTAGTACCATAAGGGAGTAAATCCTGATTAACTTAATCCTTTATAGTTCATTTCATTTGTATTATATTCATTTAAAGTCATTGAATAACAATTTAACCTTATTTATTTGATTTATTTTCACTTCAAAAATCCTTTAAATTTTAATATGCATATAATAAGAGAAGCTGATGTTTTTAAGGCAATAATGCAAGTCTTTTTTAAATAAATCATCAATTTAATATAAATAAAAAATCCATTACTCACCTAGACCCTTGAATGTCTCTCTTTCAAATGAATTCCCCTTTCTTATTCTTTAATTAACACTAGTTGCACCTTTCAAACTCCCTCTATATTAATCCTCGCTCACACAANATTGCAAAGGTTGATTTCCACCGTATGTTTCAAAGCTTTAAAGCTATACCGCCAGCCTTCTTAGGCTTACAGACATTATGCCAAGAGCCCCAAATCCTCTTAGCACCATTCCCCACCCAAAGGAATTTATTAAAAAGCCTCTCCATGACATTGATAGCACTTTTTTTTTATTAAACATCTGCAAAGCATATAGTGGAATACTCTGAAGAACACTATATGACAAAGAAATATTGCCCCTAGTAGAAAGGAAAACATTTCTCCAATCGTTAATGTTACGCTTGATTTTATCAATAACTTCTTGATACTTCTTCACCACTGAAATATCAATAAATGACTTTCACTTCCGTAGTACTATCATTCATGTGGGCCCAAAAATCCTAACTTCCACTATTTAATAATTTAAAGGCCTTCAAATATGAGATTATCATCAAAGTTGGCCCTTTATCACCATAAAATTTAACTTTTGTCTTCAGAAGTATATTTATTTTGATAGCTTTCTTATTGCAATCAATTGTGACAATTTTTTTATACAACCAGTACATGCCTAAAATTGTCTCAAACTCCACCAAGTGTAATACAATCAATGGTGCACCAAAATCCTTTCCACCAATCATTAGCTTCACCTTGCACAATTGATTAACCTCCATAAAAGTATCATTTGATATTCTAATAGATAATAATACAAACATTAAGATATTATTCAAGTACACTACTTTAACCAATTCCTCGACTATAAGAGAATGTGATGCTCTGGTATCAAACAATATTTTTATTAGCTTATTCTGAGGATATATGATACACATTATATTAAACCAATTGCATTGAACATTTAGGGTTGACATATTAATGCATTTAAGTTCTTACAAAATGTTACGAAAAATATGACAAGAATTCTATTATAATTAAATGTGCACTAGTTTAAAATTTCTTAAATAAAAAACATACCTCCGATAACTTCAGGGGAATCTTTAACTTTCTGCTGTGACAATGCATAAATTCTGGGGTAAATATTTTGTGGGCCTAACCATAACTTAGCATTGATCCAATGGACGTAGTTGTCTTCGACCTATTAAAGCTCCAAGATTTTGTTGGAGCCCTCTATCCCAAGCTAAGGCAATTCCTCGTCATGTGAGTTGGTGGCACCAAAAAGATGTANTCTATCTATCTATCTATCTATCTATCTATCTATATATATATAGTGGATATATCTATGAAAATAGCGTTTGCATGGAGTTTCAGAAGTAATTACTCTGGAGCATGATAACCAAAGGTTCCTAGCACACGGGTAGAATGAAGACGAGCAGCCATATCAGGGGCTTGATTTGAAAGATTGAAATCTGCAATTTTTGCTCTGAAGTGCTCAAATAAAAGAATGTTGCTTGACCGGATATCTCTATGTATTATTGAAGGCTGAACCTTCTCGTGGAGAAACTCTAGCCCCTTCGCTGTGTCAATGGCAATCCTCACACGCTGCATCCAATCAAGGACAAGACCAGGTCGTGCACCTTGCACTCCTTTTCTGCCTGATTTTCCAAAAGAGAAACAATTTTACTAAGATAAAGACATCTATTTTAATGTAATAAATAAAAATCATTGGTAATAAAAACAAAAACATCATATATACCATGCAGAACATCATGCAATGAACCCATGGTTGCAAACTCATAGCATAATAATCGAAGATTCCCCTCCAGACAATAACCCAGCAATTCTACAAAATTCTCGTGCTTCAATTTTGAAACCTTTGCAACCTGGTTTTGTACAGTTAATGCTCAAATTCCAAGTATTTAAGAAAATTAAATTGATAAAAAAGTTTTAAAAAAAGTAAAAAAAATGGGTATCAAGTAGCATAAAAACAAGAATAGATTATCAAGAATGTCGTACCTGAGTTAAAAACTCTGTATTGGACTCAGGCTCTTGAGAGACATCAAGCTTTTTTATAGCCACTCGTTTACCATTTAAAAAAGCAAAATATACCCTTCCATAAGAACCCTCCCCAACAAAAGCTTTTGACCCAAAATTGTCGGTCTTCTCCTTCAGTTCATTAAAAGACAATGCAGGCACATCAATAGAAGGCGGTGCTTTTTGTGGTTCATTTTTAGCTACAGCAGAAAACTTTGAACCTTTTTGCAGGCCTAAAAAAGTCGAACAACAAAACAAACTGATCTGATTATAGAAAACAGTTAAGTAATGATGCAAAATGAATTTACTTTATCGATTATCAAAGATTTTTATAAAAGAAAATATGAATCAGAGTTCTATAAAGGGGAAGGTGCTGTTGATGCAGATAAATCACTAAAAGAGTGACAAAAAAAATCAAAATAAAATAAAAAAGAAGGAGATAACAATAATAATAATAATAGTAACGAAAATGGTAGCAATAATATTTATAGTAATAACAGAAATAATAGTAGTAATAATAATTATTATTATTACTATGATTGTCAACATTAAGGAAGCAAACATTAAGTGAAGGCATCTTCCTTGAGCCTTAATGTTAACTAAATTAGAAATTAGTTGTTAGAATGTGCTTTGAAATCGAGTCTTCTAGTCGGAGCGAAAGCTCTCTACCAACTCCACAAGATTTTCCATACAAAGGTCTTCAAAATGCATCATTGGTTGTGCTGAAATAAGAAAAACATTAGTCCAAATAAATTTATTTAGTTGATTTCTGCCAATATATCCCTACTTTCTAAAATACCAATGTCGGAAGGCACGTTTTAAAGAGCAACACAGAAACATAATTGCATGAAGAAATAAAAAAAAATGTTAGTTGACCCTAAGATACTTCCTGAGACAACTAAGACACTTCCATGAGATTGAGGTTGCTCGTGGAGTAGAGAGAATTGTCCTATCTCAGAGGAAGTATGTGCTAGACTTGCTTACAAAGATAAGCATGTCAGGATGCAACCTTGCAGTTTCACCAAATGATCAGAAGGGAAAATTGAGTGCAGAGGCAGGAGATCCAGTTGATTGAGAGAGGTACCCAAGGTAGGTAGGTCGACTCATCTATAGAAGTCACACTCGTCCCGACATATAATTTGCAGTAAGAATGGTGGGTCAATACATGCATAATCCGAGGAAGGGTTAAATGGATGTTGTGTATCAGATTCTGAGGTACTTGAAAAGTACATGAGTGAAGGAGTTAATCTTCAGGAAGAATGGACAACTAGGGATTGAGGGCTATTGTGACTCTAACTGGGCGAGTTGTATTGATGATAGGAGGTCTACATCTAGATACTACATGATTGTAAGGAGCAACTTGGTCTCTTGGAAGAGTAAGAAACAGTCGGTAGTAGTGAGGTCAACAACAAAGGCAGAATAGAGGGCCATGGCCTTAAAAAGTGTCGAGATGATGTGGCTGAGAACCTTATTAGTAGAGCTCAAGGTAGACCAAGGAGCTCAAATGAGCAATCAATCAACATTGCCAACAATCTGGTGCAACACGATAGAATCAAACATGTGGAGATTGATAGGTTCTTCATCAAGGAAAAACTAAATAACAGACTACTAGACCTACGTCATGTAGCCACTAAAAAGCACGTGGTTGATTGGCTCACAAAAGGACTTGACTCATTAGATTTGTCTAAGTGAAGTGACAAGATGAGCTTTGTGGAAGCCTTTGACCCATCTTGAGGGGAAGTGTTGATATTTGTATCTAGTTTAGAGTCCTAATTGTAAATAGGAAATATAAAAGAAGTCTAGGGATTTATTTGTAAAATATTGTAAGGCCCTATATAAGCCCATGTGATTAATGAATAGAACAAGTTTTTTTAGGAGCATTTATTTCTATTGACGTTACTCATAGCATTGTCTCACTACTACCGACACATCACTGCTCGCAATACCACTAAACGATTCATAAGAACAAAGGAAATTTCTACATTTTCTTCACCGTGCCATCAGATTTGGAAGCCTTCTTAATTCCACATCTGATTACTGCTCTTTGTTTTCGTTGGCCCAATCAGATCTAACATCCACCATTGCTAATGTAAGACAAAAGTCTCTGTTGGAAGACGACATGTTGTTTAGTGATAGTTGAGCAAGAAGTAAATATTGATGACTAAGCAACAGATGATGATGTCAAACCATAAAGAACGACATAAGCAGATGAAAGCAAGGGCACAAAGAGATCGTGAACTAACGTGTTTCACTTTTAATAAATCAGTTTGAATTCAGGTTAAATCAATAGTAAACCAAACCTGGCCCATTCAAAACTTATTTTGGACAGTTTGTTTGTTCANTAGCAAGGGCACAAAGAGATCGTGAACTTACGTGTTCCACTTTTAATAAATCAGTTTGAATTCAAGTTAAATCAATAGTGAACCAAACCTGGCTCATTCAAAACTTATTTTGGCCAGTTTGTTTGTTCATGGAAAAATCATTCCAAAAATATAACAGTTTTACAATAATTTCAACCCATAATTAAAGAGTACTGAAAGAGAAACCAATTTTCCTAAATAAATACATCAACCATCTAAGAATTTCCACTCCGTATCAGATTAAATTGTAATCTCAGAATTGAGCACCAAACAACCCTCATACAACATCTACAAGTCCCATTAAAATTCATACTAATAGATCTAACATCGACAAGTTTTTTGAGACCATGAACCCTTCCCGCATTTTTGCAACCTATATTTAGCTCATTTCTACAAGATTTTAACTCAATTATAAATAATTCAGATAAAAGAAAAAATGATAGCATCTTCATGGCCAAGTAAAATAAATCACAAGAATTAGACACATACCAGAGAATCATAGTAGTTAAAACTTGAATGTAAAATCAATGAAAAAGTCATGCTTAATTCAAAGAGTACAGATAATCCTTAATGATGGGAAAAGTTAGAAGGAGATTTCAAAAAATTAAACTAAAGAAGTTTCAAGATTGGCATGTATATAAGAATACTGTACATGTCACCATCTATTCTTCAAACAGAGCGCATAAAAGTTTCATTCTGTTGCAATAATTAAGAAGAAAATCAAGGATGGAGCTTTAAAGACGTAAAAAAAAAAAATGGCATGCCCTAATTTATTTGGAGAAAAAAAGTACAAACTTGCAAGCTTAAATTAAATTCATTTAAAAGTGTTACTTGGAAGCTTGTAGCATGAATTACAGCTATAACCAATTTAAAGGAATGATCATTATAGAAAAAAAAACAAACCAGTCCTATAATCCATATAGGGCTTTGGACTCCTCAAGGATTCATTGAAATGCAGGCCATCAGACTCATCCACCTTACATGAACAACAAAGCCACTTTGGCATCTTGAACTTCAATTTCAAAACAGCTCTATATCGTGCATATACGTCTGGATTAACAAGCCAAAAAAATGTGAAAAAATCAATATAACTTTCCGATCAATCAGAAGTAAAAATCCATAAAGCAAAGTCAAGAGATACTGCAAAGTAAGAATCATTTGTAGAAGAATATAAAAGGGAATCACATTTTTTGACTCATTGGAGGCATCATTAGAATGCAACTCAGTGTAAAAAGAAAAATGTAAAAGGTAGCAAAATAAGCAACATTTCACCAAACATTTTCTCAGTTCTACTCAATGTGAAGACCCGTGGTGTAAGAATCAATTTATTTATTTTATATATTGCATGTATCATACCCGATTATTATCTAATTTAATTTATGTATCAATTACTCTTTTAATATTGCATTTGAATATTTATTCATATGAGTAATTAATTTGAAAAAAAAATCCTATTTCTTGATTATTGAAATTTTATCGAAATTTTCATAATTAATTACAAATATTAAAGAGNTTTATTCATATGAGTAATTAATTTGAAAAAAAAAATCCTATTTCTTGATTATTGAAATTTTATCGAAATTTTCNATACTTATTCATATGAGTAATTAATTTGAAAAAAAAAATCCTATTTCTTGATTATTGAAATTTTATCGAAATTTTCATAATTAATTACAAATATTAAAGAGATTAATAAAGATAAATTTTGAAATAAGGCAAGAGCTCAAATTCATAATGAAGTTCTCATAGTTATTTAATCAGTTTAACATAATTAATATTACATATTATGTGCTTTTCTTTACTCAACATAGATAATCAATTTAAACATATATTTCTCTTCTAATTTAAAAACTCTAGATTAATCTTTAAAATNTATAGTTATTTAATCAGTTTAACATAATTAATATTACATATTATGTGCTTTTCTTCACTCAACATAGATAATCAATTTAAACATATATTTCTCTTCTAATTTAAAAACTCTAGATTAATCTTTAAAATAACATATTTCAATTATGAAGATATTTTCAAATGTTATAATCTAAAATAGATAAAAAATATTTAAATATTAATAAAATCTTCAACCAATTAATATTAAAAACAATTTAAATAGAATTCAATTTATTTATTATTTATTGTATAATCATAAATACGTAATAATTTATCATTTTATGATTCTAAATTACACTCAAAGTTTGAAAATGGTCACCATAAAAAAAAAAAGAAGAAAAAAGGATTGAAAATCCCTTAGAAAATAATACCAATCTTAACAACCATAATTGACTNTATTTAAATATTAATAAACTCTTCAACCAATTAATATTAAAAACAATTTAAATAGAATTCAATTTATTTATTATTTATTGTGTAATCATAAATACGTAATAATTTATCATTTTATGATTCTAAATTAGACTCAAAGTTTGAAAATTGTCACCATAAAAAAAAAAGAAGAAAAAAGGATTGAAAATCCCTTAGAAAATAATACCAATCTTAACAACCATAATTGACTCTGCTCAAGATAAAGATCAAATGACTTTGGGCTAACACTAGGTTAGTTCAGATCATGATTAAATCATTAGAAATCCTATATAAAATTCTTCTTAAGAAAATTGAAGAGGACAAAATATTATAACTTATTTAAAGTGCTACATGACATAAAGAACACTTGTTTTTGTTCCATGCATGAGGTTAGCTTCTTATATATAATAAAAGGCATGAAGTATGCTTCTTATATAAAGTAAAAAAAATGTAAAAGCGAGAGAAAGTGAAAAAATAGAAGGGCCAGGAGAAGTCTTTTCACTTCAAAATGAANTCTTGTTTTTGTTCCATGCATGAGGTTAGCTTCTTATATATAATAAAAGGCATGAAGTGTGCTTCTTATATAANACTTGTTTTTGTTCCATGCATGAGGTTAGCTTCTTATATATAATAAAAGGCATGAAGTATGCTTCTTATATAAAGTAAAAAAAATGTAAAAGCGAGAGAAAGTGAAAAAATAGAAGGGCCAGGAGAAGTCTTTTTACTTCAAAATGAAGCAAAAGAACATTAGTCATCAAAGAGATATTGAAACTAACTCAAATTATTTCAAAGAGAGCAGCATTGAAATTAAAAGAGGTAATTATTATAGTCTATTCATTTTTTAAAAAAAAATTTATGGACAAATGTAACTTTTACATAATTTCTTTTATTTGTATTTAAATCTACAGAATCATGCCTTTTACATAAATTTATAAAGCCATTTTACNACATTAGTCATCAAAGAGATATTGAAACTAACAAAATTCTTTCAAATTATTTCAAAGAGAGCAGCATTGAAATTAAAAGAGGTAATTATTATAGTCTATTCATCTTTTTTTAAAAAAAAATTTATGGACAAATGTAACTTTGACATAATTTCTTTTATTTGTATTTAAATCTACAGAATCATGCCTTTTACATAAATTTATAAAGCCATTTTACATTAATAATTTTCATAAAATTAATTCAAATTTTGTATAATAAAAGAAGATACAAACAGATAAAATAAAATACCAAAAAAATAACAAAAAAAAAATATTTTTGATATTGTTATTAATATGTATTATAAGAAAGTCATCTTAGATGATTTGGTCACATTNTATTTTTGATATTGTTATTAATATGTATTATAAGAAAGTCGTCTTAGATGATTTGGTCACATTAAACGTTGATCATCTGATGATCCGATTAGGAGAGTAAATGTTTTAGATTCGACTTGTGCTAAGAAAGACAGAGGTAGACCTAGGAAAACTTGGGCTTATTGTATAAAAAATGGTCTTAATTTACTAAAACTAAATGAAAATATGATACTAAATAGGACGCAATGGAGAAAAAGGACTCATGTAGCCGACCCCACGTAGTGGGATTAAGGCTTTGTTGTTGTTGTTGTTGTATTGTTATTAATATGTATTATAAGTAAAGGAGATGTACGCAAGACCAAAAAGAACAGTTAACTTGATTGTTGATTATTCTTACTCGACACTTATAGAGTAAGGATATATCTTATTAGCCCTTTAGTATCCAAGTTATGTTCACCTGTACTGTGCTTCAGTAAAATCATGATGGCATAGAGCAAAATTATCTTCTTAGCATTACATGAACATTCAGTACACAAAGATAACTAGGATGCAGCACATTAGATACCCAACATTTTGGAAGTAAAAATTCTTAAAAAGGAAAAATCACATGGTCTAGCTCAACTAAAATAATTTCACTATATATGATAAAAAGTTACAACCTTTCAACCTTATCTATCACCAAAGAAAAAGGGATTACAAAGAAAGAAAATAGGTTTGGCATCTATTGATAATAGATGAACCTCAATGTTGTTCATTAGTCGATGACAATGGATAGTAGACATCAATGTTACTCAACACTAATGACAATCGATGGCAAAATCTAATTGTAGTCCACAATAAAACAATGTATGGCAGGCATTGTTAATGTCGACAGGTGGCATTAGTGTTGGTTGATGATGGATGGTGGGCGTCAGCAAGAAAAGCTACAAGTCTTAGAATTTTCTACTTTGAAATTCTACCTAAATGTGTAAAAATAAGGCTAATTCATAAAGTTCTAAAGGGTCATTTTGGTATCAGACAATCAAGCATGATCCTTGATATAATTATTTAGACATCTTAGTGTAAAATAAACTTATATGAAATAATCTTGAATTCATTGAGTTTTCCTTGTNTTGGGGAGTTCTATTGTGATACAAAAAGAATTCTTAACCACAAGATAAAATGGTTTTTAAATTAGTATAAAATAATATTTTGATGTTTAAATAATATTAAAATTTGTAAAATAATTCAAGATAATTGAAAGCCGCCCGCGCCAACACCCTCTCAGCTCTTCGGGCCCCGCCCCGGTCTCTTCTTGGTCATTTTTGTTTTGTCGGTCGGTCTTTCGAGAGAGTCGTCAACTTGTCTGTTGTCGTGTAATCCTTCTCCAAGTAAACTCTCTTTCGGATCATATGATTCGGAGGAGAGAGGAATCGAGAGTCAAGGGTACATGATGACCAAGACAAATGAAAAAAAAAGTACGTGGAAGACTTTCGTGAAGTGATCTTCACGAAGATGACTTCTGCAGCATACGTCCGATCGAACCAAAACACCTTGGAAGTGTGTCCGTGAAGAGGACCTTACGAAAGTAATCTACAACTAGAGATTCATATTTATGTCTACTTTGGATTCTTCATCTTTCTATAAAGGCAATCCCTTATAGTTAATTACATCTTAAGTGACCGAAGTCGCTCAATAAAACTTTCGATTAAAGCTGCATATTTGTCCTCAGGATGTTGAGCTTGTCATGCTCATGAAAGGGTTTAATATCTTACCACGATGTTTCGTTAGGACTTATACTGCACAGCATACAATCATGCAGGAGCAAGAAAGTGAGAATTTACGTCGCAGGTAGACGAACAACCTCGGAGTCCTAGGGTAGAGTTTGCCGAGTGAAGGGGAACTTCATAACCCTATTCTACAAAACTTATACCCTATCTGGAAAGGGATGTCATCTAGACCAACTAACCGCATTCAAAAACATGTGTGGTCGGTCTTGATAGGCCTTATTACTTGATTGTAAATCAAGCTACCTAGATTGTTATGGCATGCATAATTTCTTAAAACTAATGCGAAGATATTTTTGAGATTTCATATTTAAAGGTACTTACGCCTCACCAAGCTCAAATGTTTAAATTCAATTGGTGCTTAGTACAATGAAGAGAGTTGTGCAACGGTCTATGCGAGTCCTTGATGGTGAATGCACAGATAGTCTGTTTGAAAGGCCAATCAGTATGCATTGGCATAACTCACTCTATATGATAGTGGTTCTCAAAGTTCAAACCACCCCTTTCCGTGCAATAAGTGAGGGCCTGAAGTCAAGGAACAAGAGCAACATGTCAAGCATATGTCTACAGATCATNTAGTTCGAGAGCGTAATCAACTAATTTTGAATTAATGTTTTGAAACAGAGAATTTTACAAAAATAGGATGACTTGTATGCATTTTGAGGAAAATTATATTTTACTTCACACGAAGCACTTTCAAGCCAAATGCTCTAGCATTGAGCATATTGGTCAGAACATGTGTGCATTCAATTTTGATAATATGAATGCTCTTTATGATTTGATAATTTTGAAGTAAAGTTTAAGACTACTCATACATTTTTCCAGGCAAACTATAAATTAACTTCAGTATATATTTAACTTGTGTAATATTCTTAGACCTAGAATTTAAATAGCAAGCATAGTGGTGAGAGCACATGTGGATTTAAAATTTATTAGTGTGCATACATTTTAATGCGCATGCACAAATTTTGATGCACTAACATGACCGAGTAACATGATTTTTTATACTTAGAATAGATTGTCTTATGATATGCATATACATTTAATGATATTTAAAATTGACCAAGCACACGTGCTTTGAAGGTGGATGCATGCTCTTCAAGTCTCTTACACGAATTTTAATGTGATAGATCTAAGTTAAAAAAATATCATAATTCATATAAGTTCTGAAATTATCCCATGCTTTCATGTATATTTGAGGCATTAAGATGTAAGAAGGTTTTATTTTGTATCCTCCAAGGAAATGCCTTTTATCTACTAGTTCGTATGTATTACAAATCCAGTTTGGATTGTGTGCATTTAAATTACTATAACTAGCTTAAATTTAATCCTTATTTGAGTGCTCGAATGGAATCCCGCAGTAATATTTTTTGCTCACTATTTTTTTCATTTTTATTACTTTTTTTAAATCCCTATTAAGGAAAGAAAAAGAACAGCAAAGTGGGAGCGGAGGTGAGGCTTTGGCTTGTGTGCAAGAAAAGTGAGGGGAGCAGCAAAATAAATTTCAGTGGCTGAGAGAGTCATTGTGAATTCCTTTTAAGTGGTGAATCAACAAAAGGTTAAAACGCAAATAGAAATGGATGTTGTTAAGGAGGTGATAGAGAGCAATTATGTGTTTTGTTGATGGATTTAAAATGTTGGCATTTCCTTTAATGCTTTTAAGTATGGTATCTTTTATATAATAGAAAAAACACATGGAGAATCCATTATGGGAAAAAATCATCTATCGTAAGGTACGAGTTCCATGCTTGAGAAAAGAAGTACAACTCAAGAATTGTTGTAAATCCCTATTTAAGATTACCTCAAATATGGTTGCTCTTCTATAGTTGATGATCAGACATTTCTTGATAAAAAAAAATTAATTAATTTTTTGGTTAATTAATCGATTGGAAACCAAAAGAGATTGGATGGCAGTGTCATTGAAGTGATGTTTGATAACATCTACAACAATGTTCTAACATGTTGGTGACTCACTACATGATTACACTATCTTGTAGCGTTCTGAACTTGTACATATATTTTTAAATAGTTTTGTGATTTATCATTGCAGCACAATCATTGATGGATAAGTATTCAAAGTTATATTGGTCTTCATGTGACGCTCAATATTTGAATTCTTTTAAACTTGTATATATTTAAGGTTCAAAAACGAAGGAGATGATTTAAGAGTGATTGAGCCTAATTTTATTTATTCAAGACTATAATTAATCATATTAATGAGAAGATACGCAAATTAAAAATCAAGTCTCAAACTGGCAACGACATGATTTGTTACTGCCTTCTAAATTTAAAAATAAAAATAAAAATACAAATTAAAGAGATTGTTAACAAGTAAAGGATTTTTTTTTTGGTTCTTATTCTAAGAAAATAAAAGCAAAGCAAACACAACAAAGCATCTGAAACATTAACATGTGAAAATTTTGTTCAAGTACTTAATATAAACAAAACAAGGACAACAAATTATCTTAAAATAACCTTATTTTAATGGCAAAAATAGGTGACCTTTTGTTAAATGTTCTACATTGAGTATGTGCACAAAAAAAGCCTCTGATGGGTTACAAGTATAAGGTAAAAGGTATGGACAAGGAAAAAATAATTGCATTTTTTTAGCAATAAAAAAAAGTATAATTTTTTTAAAAATTATTAATAAGAGATGGGACATGCAAGTCTATTGGCATTTGCATGTGACTCTCAATTTCTAAAATCTTGCGAACTATTTTAATAACCCCAACAATTAAAAAGACAAAGATGTGGTTGGAGGCTTATATGCCTACAAAATCAAAGATTTACTAAAGATGTTAATAAAAAGATAAAATTAGCAATGAGTTGGGGGTATATAAGTGGGGTAAAAANAGCAATAATAAAAAGTATAATTTTTTTTAAAATTATTAATAAGAGATGGGACATGCAAGTCTATTGGCATTTGCATGTGACTCTCAATTTCTAAAATCTTGCGTACTATTTTAATAACCCCAACAATGAAAAAGACAAAGATGTGGTTGGAGGCTTTTATGCCTACAAAATAAAAGATTTACTAAAGATGTTAATAAAAAGATAAAATTAGCAATGAGTTGGGGGTATATAAGTGGGGTAAAAATTTTTGGGGAGTTCTATTGTGATACAAAAAGAATTCTTAACCACAAGATAAAATGGTTTTTAAATTAGTATAAAATAATATTTTGATGTTTAAATAATATTAAAATTTGTAAAATAATTCAAGATAATTGAAAGCCGCCAGCGCCAACACCATCTCAGCTCTTCGGGCCCCTCCCCGGTCTCTTCTTGGTCATTTTTGTTTTGTCGGTCGGTCTTTCGTGAGAGTCGTCAGCTTGTCTACTGTCGTGCAATCCTTCTCCAAGTAAACTCTCTTTCGGATCATATGATGCGGAGGAGAGAGGAATCGGGAGTCAAGGGTACATGATGACCAAGACAAATGAAAAAAAAGTACGTGGAAGACTTTCATGAAGTGATCTTCACGAAGATGACTTCTGCAGCATACGTCCGATCGGACCAAAATACCTTGGAAGTGTGTCCGTGAAGAGGACCTTACGAAAGTGATCTACAACCAGATATTCAGATTTATGTCTGTGTTGGAGTCTTCATCTTTCTATAAGAGCAAGCCCTTATAGTTAATTACATCTCAAGTGACCGAAGTCACTCAATAAAACTCTCGATTAAAGCTGCATATTTGTCCTCACGAGGTTGAGCTTGTCATGCTCATGAAAGGGTTTAATATCTTACCTCGATGTTTCATTAGGACTTATACTGCACAGCATACAATCATGCAGGAGCAAGAAAGTGAGAATTTACGTCGCAGGTAGACGAACAACCTCGGAGTCCTAGGGTAGAGTTCGCCGAGTGAAGGGGAACTTCATAACCCTATTCTACAAAAACTTATACCCTGTCTGGAAAGGGATGTCATCTAGACCAACTAACCGCATTCAAAAACATGTGTGGTCGGTCTTGATAGGCCTTATTACTTGATTGTAAATCAAGCTACCTAGATTGTTATGGCATGCATAATTTCTTAAGACTAATGCGAAGATAGTTTTGAGATTTCATATTTAAAGGTTCTTACGCCTCACCAAGCTCAAATGTTTAAATTCAATTGGTGCTTAGTACAATGAAGAGAGTTGTGCAACGGTCTATGTGAGTCCTTGATGGTGAATGCGCAGATAGTCTGTTCGAAAGGCCAATCAGTATGCATGGCAGAACTCACTCTATATGGTAGTGGTTCTCAAAGTTCAAACCACCCCTTTCCGTGCAATGAGTGAGGGCCTGAAGTCAAGGAACAAGAGCAACATGTCAAGCATATGTCTACAGATCATGTTATCATTCATATTCCTATGTCAAAAAAGGGTTTCTACTCGACTTTATTTTGATGTAAATTAAGGTTGTTTAGATGCATGCTATTTCTAGGGTTGTGAATGCAATGATTTATGTAGTATTGGTTGTGAATTTCATTTTGAAAAATTTAAGTTGAAGTTGTTTAGGTTAGGGTAGAAAGTTAGTCCTTAAGTGAGTTTAGCGATAATCCAGGTAAAAGGCAGAAATATAGGTATCGATCAGTAATATGGGGCAGACCTATTGAATGAATACAGACAAACTGACATTTGTGGATGTCAACCCTAACCAACGTCAAACTCATCAACCAGTATCATCCAAACTACCGTTGATGGTTTAGTTAAGGTTCGTCCTTTGCTTCGTGTTATATCCTCTTTTGGATAGTTCGAATATTTATAGTGGGTTGACCATAACACCTTCTAACTCTACAAAAGAAGACTCAAAGGAAAAGAGCCTAGGTTATTACAACATTTATGTCAGTCTTGCAAAAAAGAGTTAGCACATCCTAGATAACAACAACAACAAAGCCTTAATCCCATTACATAGGGTTAACTACATGAATCATTTTTCTCCATAGTGTCTTATTTAGTGTTATATTTTCATTTAGTTCTAATAAATTAAGATCAATTTTTATACAATATGCCCAAGTCTTCATGGGTCTGCCTATGCCTTTCTTAAGATAAGTTGAATCAAAGACATCTACTCTCCTAATCGGATCATCGAATGGTCGATGTTTAATGTGACCAAACTATCTAAGACGACTTTCTCTAATTTTGTCCATCACTAGAGCTATACTAACCTTATCACAGATATATTCATTTCGCATTTTGTCTCTAAGTGTAAATCCACTCATCCACCTAATCATTCTCACCTCAGCAACACTTAACTTAGTATTATGCTTCTCTTTTAAAGGCCAACATTCAGTGCCATATATCATTGCAGATCTCACCACGATCTTAAATTTTCCTTTCAGTCTAAGAGGTACTTTTCTATCACACAAATGGCCCGAAGCATTTCTCCACTTCAGCCAATCAACTTGAATTCTAATATTAACATCCCCATCTATATCACCATCACTTTGAACAATAGATCTGAGATATTTAAATCGTTGAGAAATTTTAATAATTTGATCACCCAAAGTTACACTTCTGCCACTAGAGCTACTATTACTAAAATTACATTCCATATATTCAGTTTTAGTTTCACTCAAATGAAGTCCTTTAGACTCTGATGTGGACCTCCATAATTCAAGTTATTCCTGAGCTTTTTCTCTCGTCTTATCCAAGAGAAGGATATCATCAGCAAAAAGCATACACCAAGGTACATCCTCCTATAAATGTCTAGTAAGATCATCCATAACTAAATCAAAAAGATATGGGCTTAAAGCCAATCCCTAACGTAATCCAACAGAGATTGAAAAATATTTGGCCAATCCTCCTTCAGTTCAAATGCATGTAATAGCTCTAGTATACATATCTTTAATGGCTTGAATATAAGTCATATCAACACCTTTCTTCTCCGAACTCTCCAAAGGTTAACTCCTGGAACCTTATCATAAGCTTTTTTCTAAATCAATAAAAATTAAATGTAGATCCTGCTTATTATCTCTGAACATCTCCATCAACCCTCTCTATAGCTGCCCTAGAAAACATGCAAAGTAAATTTAAGGCATCATGATATCTTATCCTTGCAAAACAAAGTTAGCCCACCCTAAAAAGATGTACAAGAAATCTAAGATGGTATCCTACCTTTTTTGTCTTCAGCAGCTTTACAAAAAAAAGTTAGCATAAATATTTCCGTTTAGTTATTATTTATTTTACCTGAGGTTGTCAGTTTCTCTGATCTACTTAGTCCGAAGAGGCGGTCAAGCTAGCTCCGACCGGAAGATTTCTGTCAGCAACCATAAGTTGTGTCGTCCAAGAGATTCTTGTAGACCCGAGTGGCGGGGTTAAAGTTGTGTTTGGTGATGTTTATTCATTAAGGTTTCATTTAATTTTTAATGTCTTTTTCGTATTTTAGGTGTTGAATATTTTAGGTTGTTTAAAACTTTTAAGTCCATTAATATTTTTGTGATTTTCATTTTGATACTTGATTTTGGGAAAGACCCGGTCAAAGTCCCATGTTTCCATCCTCATGAGGTCATTGGATTTGCGGTTTGATTAGTCACAAGTAACTGGAAGGTATTTCGTTAGCAGTCATGATTTGCCTCCTCCGAAATTCCTTCTCAAATCAGGTTGCATTTTATGGTTGAAGTTTAACTTTTAGTGATTTTTCGAAGAGATTTTATGTAAAATTTATTTTATTTATTTTGCACTCCATCCCATATTATCTCTGGAATGTGTTAAGTATGTTTTTATTTTCTTATGAGAAGTCAAACACTCCTTAACTTAGGTCACTTGAATTTAATTTGGGCTAAGTTGGGTTAACCCAAAATCGATTCAAGTCAGTTTGGGTTATCCCGAGTTAGGTCGGGGTAACCGGGTTTGTTTTAAAGTGATTTAGGTTAACCCAAGTTAGGTCGGGTTGACCCAGGTTCGATTCAGCTTAACCCGAGTTAGGTCGGGATGACCCGAGGTTGTTAAAGTTGATTTGGGTTAACCTTAGTTAGTTCGGGTTGACCCAGGTTGAATTTAAGTTGATTTCAGTTAACCCGAGTTAGGTTCGGTTCGGTTCAGATTAACCCAAGTTAGGTCGGGTTGACCCAAGGTTGTTTTAAGTTGGTTTAGGTCGACCCGATTTTGGTCAGGCTAACGCAGGTTGAGGTTAAAGTTGGTTTGGGTTAACCTGAGTTAGGACGGGTTGACCCAAGTTCGATTAAGGTTGATTTTGGTTAGCCCAAGTTAGGCTAGACGTGAATCCAGTCTTAATTTGGTTGGGTCTAAGACATGTTAGACCTAAGATAGGTTCAAGTTCATTAAGTCAGGTCTAGCTTGGGTTGGACCTAAATCAAGTTAAAGTTAAAGTTCAGATTAAGCTAGATATAGGTTGGTTTAGACCTAAGTCATGTTTGGGTTTGAGTTGAGTTGACCTAGGTTTAGGTTGGTTTGGGCCTAAGTTGAAATTGAGACTTCAATTGAGTTGGGTCTAGTTTAGGTTAGACCTAGATTGAGTTTAGGTGTATGTTTGGGCTAGACCTAAGCCAGGTTTAGGATTGGATTTTGGGTTGGGTCTCAATCAGGTTGGACCTAAATTAAATTTCTTTGGGTTAGGTCTAACTTAGGTTAGACCTAAATTAAGTTTGAAATTACATTGGTTGAGCTTGGTATAAGTGGGGTCAGACCTAGGTTGAATTCAAATTTGAATTGGGTAAGGTTTAATTTGGGTTAGACCTCAATTGGCTTTGAGGTTGGGTCTTAGATTGACTTAGGTTAGTCTAATTTAGGTTAGACCTAGGTTTAATTTAAGGGTGGTTCATAGAGGGGACTTCATGAACTTAACCCTCTTAATGTGTTCATTAAGGAGTAACCTTAGGGTTTTCTAAGTTAATTTTATGATTAACTTAGGTTTCACATATTAACCTAGGTTTCCGAGACAATTTTGGTTAAAATGCCAAATTTGCACTTTTTACAAATTTAACCATAATACCCTAATTCCACTTTTAAATTTTCAGAGGTGGAAATGGTGATTTTAATGCTTAGGATTTCCCTTCTAGTTTATCTTTTCTGATTTTTTTTATATAATTACTTTTCAAAATAATTATATTTTTGCTAGAAATTAGCCATTTTAATATTAGGTATGTCCCCTGACTTTAGAAAATCAGAAAATGTCCCTAACGACAAAGGAAATGATCCCTGAAATTTTCTTCTTTTTTTTGTATTGTATTTAATTTTTTATAATTAAAATACTCTCTTGAGTATTTAATTAATTAAAAATTAAANATATCTTTAGAAAATCAGAAAATGTCCCTAATGACAAAGGGAATAATCCCTGAAAATTTTTTTTTTTTGTATTGTATTTATTTTTTTATAATTAAAATATTGTCTTGAGTATTTAATTAATTAAAAATTAAATATATATTGATTATTTTCATTTTTATTTTTATTATTGTTTCCTCTGATCACTGAGTTCAGAGGTATGTTTATTTTATTTTTTATTTGCAAAGATATGGATTTTTAAAGTTGGAATGCTTTTTTTGGATTTATTTAAATCGAAAAATCTGAAATTTCTTACTTAACCATTAGGCGCTCACGCGATCCTCGGACGCTCTGAACTCTCACGTGGCGCTCCGCAATTCGCCGCACTTTCCACGCAAATGTTGAGGTGGCCTGCAGTCCTGTGTCTGCTCCGCACGTTCTGCTGCTTTGGCTCGATCTGTGTCATCCGTTTCGAATATAGGAAAACGAACGACATCCGTTCATCATCCCCACGGGACAAAGAACAGAGAACCGTCAGCACTCAAACCCTAAGGTCTCGCTCGATACTCAATAAAATCACATGGAGTTTGTTCCTAAAGCTTCATCTTGGTGAGACGAACTTATTTATAGGGTTAGGTGGACATGCATTGTCCATTTCTTTCATAAAAGACCAAACTGAGGCTCAATTTAGGGATTTGAATCGATATCTTGTCCTAAGAGGTGAGGCCTCTATTGGGCTTAGCAGAAAGGATAGTCATGGTGCCACACAGCTCCTCCTTGCCTTAACTTGCTCTGAAATTGGTCCTAGCTATGAGCTATACCAAATGGAGGCTCCGGTTGGTATTGGAGTGGGGGAAACTTGGATTTTGATTGAGGGAGAGGTTATGTAAGCTTGTGAAGCTTATGGGAGGTTTAATTTGGGATTTTAGTAGAGTTGATGTTGGGGTCGTTTAAGGTCCTGGATTTCAGTGACAATTTTGAGGCTTTATGGTGGTGGAGATGGCTTGAGATGGGTGGGGATGAGTTGCACTGTCAGTGGAAGTGTTTTTACTATTGAGAGCTGATGGTTTGGGTGGCTGCCTAAGGAATTATGTGTGGTGAGGTGTCTCTCGGGTTAGGGATATTTATAGCAATGGTAAGCCATGGGAGAGGCCATGGCTGGCCTGGGGAAGCTCTGATGGTGTCACAGAGAATGTGCTGAGAATCTCCAAGGACATTTAGCATGAGAATGGAAGCTTTCTCCACCTTTGATGTTTTGACCATGAAAGCTTCAATGGTGAGGAAGATGATATGTCCAAGGTGTAAGGGGATCGGAGGAGCATTTGGTGTGGTGGCTAGGACCAGGATTGGTCTGGTTTGACCCACCCTTGACCTAATTTGGCTCCTCAAGGTTTGAACATGGGCAGAGTGAACTTGGGTGCCATGTGTAAACCCCCCTTGTATAAGTGTGCATGGCTTGTCATCTAGTGTTTGGATTTAGGTTAGATTAATTTATTTTAATTTTTTGAGTCATCCATGTGACATTGTGGGTCATTAGGTCATGTTTGTGTCGTGGCTAACCCATGGAGAATGGGCCATGGGCTCTCCCATGTGGTCTTGGGCTTTTGGGTTTAGAGTTAACCTAAATTTGTTTAGGTTTAGCCCAATAACTTAAGCTTAATGGGCTTTCCATAATTTACCTAAATAAAAAATAAGAAGAGTTATGGAGGTTGGCTCCCTGGTGGAATTTGATCCCAAAGTGTTTTTAGGTCTTAGTCAGATTGAACCAAATTAGTCTTCATTGAGATGGGGTCAATTATTCCATAATTGGCTCATTTAGATTTGGGCCCAATTGGACTTTGGTGATGCTTGGTGATTTCAATTTCTTAGGGCCAAATTCATGTGTTTGGGGTTCTTGTCAATTTTAGGGTTAATAGGTGTTGGGAGAGCTTTTGGTGAGACTAAGGCTTGATCTTTGTGAACTACTTCTTTTCCCCTTTGGATTTTTGGTGTAAGGTGGTAAGAGCTCTTCATTGGCCTAGGTCTAGCCTCCTGTCTGATGTGCTTTCCCTTAGCTCAATGAGAATCGTAAGGATATATAATGGATCCCTAGGGGAATTCCTAGGGTTTTGAGTTATATAGGTAGCCTAGGGTATCTTCCACCTATAAGGAGTCAACTTGGGCTTCCACCAGGCTAAACTCTTAAGCATCTCAACCAAAGGTTGAGGATTTAAGCTTAACCTCAGGAAACCCAAATGAGTGTAGGACTGGCTAGAAGTCCTATATGGGTGAGTCCCATCTCTAGTCATCTAGGGAGGTCACTAGGGAACCCTAAGGCTAAGTTCTAGGTTCCTATAGAGGGGAAAAAGGGTCCTCATAAAAGTGAGGTCAACACTAATTAGCGATTATCATATGGCCACGAAGCTACACCTTTGCAAAGTTTCATGATCAACATGCTTAACCTTATATGTAGTATATTATTGACCACATATTTTATGCTTAATTATATGAGTATATTAATAATATGAATTTTTAATATTTATTAATCTTAATAATTTTTTTAACATGTTAAGTACAAAATAAAATTGTATATTAATCATGAAAATGAAAGTTTAAGATAAAGTAAACTTAATAATTTAAGTTGCGTCATTATAGCAAATGAAGAAGCAAGATTGATCATTATTGTTCAAAGAATTGGTTTAAGTACTGAAATATAATATGCTTTTCATTCAAAGATATAACCATCATGATATTATTGACCACATGTTTTAAATGAAATAGGTGTTTTGGGTCTATTTGATGCTTATGTTTTCTTAGCCAGAGGGCTAATCATTTTCTTATTATGGATTCATGCATTTGTCTAAGAGTTGCTCTAGCTATTTTTGGTGAGCATAAATTGCCTAAACGATCATAATATGAGAGCCATAGTGAAAAATAAGATATGTTTTGTAGCATATTATGTCACAAATTAGTGTCAAATAGAATGGACCAAGAAAATGGCCACCGAGAAAGATCCCCAAGAACAAATGGAGATTCACCCCTAAGATTTAGCGGGCTTTTAAGAAGAATCATTGGCAATATTTCTTAATGGATTCTCAATCATTCTGGAAAATCTTGAAGACGAGGTACGAATCTTTGTTGAGTTTTTGGTCTATAATGAACTTTCTAGCGAACAACCTAGCCAGTTTGGTAAAATTAAAAGTGGGCCCATATGGAAAGTGCGGAATCAGGAATGGGCCTATGGACCTAAACCCTTTAGAATGATCAATAATAATTCTATAATGATCCGCATGCTCATACAAAACAAAAAACCCATCATAATAGTCNTATTCTCCATCATTCTGGAAAATGTTGAAGAC
The DNA here is from genome assembly GCA_002079205.1 of Phalaenopsis hybrid cultivar. Lineage (NCBI taxonomy): Eukaryota > Viridiplantae > Streptophyta > Magnoliopsida > Asparagales > Orchidaceae > Phalaenopsis > Phalaenopsis hybrid cultivar. The sequence goes on from JXCR01140955.1 coordinate 29,971, forward strand.
GAGGTACGAATCTTTGTTGATTTTTTGGTCTATAATGAACTTTCTAGCGAACAACCTAGCCAGTTTGGTAAAATTAAAAGCGGGCCCATATGGAAAGTGTGGAATCAGGAATGGGCCTATGGACCTAAACCATTTAGAATGATCAATAATAATTCTATAATGATCTGCATGCTCATACAAATCAAAAAACCCATCATAATAGTCTAAGGTTAGCAAGTTGAACAACTTCAAAATGGGGCATCCTGTAATAGCATTGGAGAAAGGAGAGGACTCCATAATGTTTTAAGAGGGGTTGGCTAGAGTCTGACAGCCATTGGGGAATCTTTATGGACTACATGTTGGAGTTCTTTATGAAGGGTAACACAAGTGATGACACTGGAAAGAAGCAAGACTAAATTTGTCATGAAAACCAATTAGTTACAAGCCTGAGTGGCCTCATGGAGTTTTTCAATAATTGGAAGGGATTAAATTCCATCGTGCACATTAGCAGGCATTATACGAGTGCCCTCAATTTGACAAACCTGAAATGGATTTTGAAGGAGACACACCTTAACCAAATCGTGTTGCAATGCCATTGGTTGGTTATCTAATGCAATAGATAAAAGATCATATCATGATATTCCTCCATCCTATGAATTCATTTTTCCAAGTAAAAGCCAAAAGGTTAGAGGTTGAGGTTATCATTTTAGAGTTACACGGACATTAAGCACACCAATAAATGAGTAACTCCAGAAAAAAATAAGATGTTTTAAATAATAAAAATGAAAGGNGTACCTGCAAACAATTATTTCAAAAACATGATCATTAGATTCATATAATAGTAAAATCATAGGTTATATAGGTGATAAATTAAATTTGCATTTACACAATACAGGTATTCGTCCACANTTTCTTTTTTGTCCTTGGCCTCATACTATCCGTTCAGAAAAGTAAGAAAAAAAAGAAGCACCAAAAATTTTATTCAGGAAGTTTGGACTGCGTACGAACTCTTGATTTCTTTTGAAGGTTTCACGGTATGTTGCCATTCTGCTTTGTTTGCATGTTATTCTTAGAGAAAGTTACTGGAATACATTGTTAGAACTTTATATGCAATTTGAATGCTAATTACTGATGCAAGTAGAAAAACATTGATAGTCTTAGGCTGTAGCATCCTAGTCAACATAATCTATATATAAGGAACTAAGGCAGAAAAAGTGAGAATATCCTTTCATCATATATATGTATTAAGAATCAATCCTATCAAATCATCTTTATAATTATACACACACAGTTACAAGCCCAATATTAATCATTTGTAGCGAAATAGTTGAAACATTTTCATCATTTAAGAGTTCCTAAACTGCAACTCTGTTATACATCGTGGTTCTATAATTTTAATCACATACGTTATTCATTGTCATCATTTCACAGGAAAACTGTTAAAACGTTTTTGTACATTTGTCTCTCATTCTGCTTTCTTTTTTACTTGAAAAATGGTTAGAAACAGTACTTATGTTTTGAAGTTAGTAGTTAGCATTACCTGGTAAAGTCAAATTAGTTTTCTACACACCTTATTTAATTTTTATTTTTATTTTCATATAAATCAGCAATCTCACAACTTCTTTTCATTGATGCACTGATGAAAATCCTAGGTACTATTATACAGAGTTTAATTCATACCTTTTACAGTGAAATAAAGAATCTGTCAGACCTTATTGGATTATTTTATTTAATTCTAATTTTATCTTCTATTCTCCCTTCTCCCCACTATTCCAACGAAAAAAATCTGGAATGAAGTATTCGTTTTATATTCTCCCATTTTTATTCTTTTTATCTTTTTCTTATTTATTGTTAACTCAGGCTTAAATTTTATGCTATGACATCTGTAGGAAATTATCAACCTGTGTTCTAGATTAGGAAGGAATTTATTTCTTTAGGATATTTTTCAACATTTACTTTTTCCTTTTATTATATATTTACAATTTTTGTGGGATTCCTAATTTAAAGGAATTTTTTTTTCTATTTTGTGGGTTGGTATGCTGGCCATTTTATTATATTTATCTAATAGGTTGTAATTCATTATTACAGGGAATTAAAATCCTTTCCAGATTTCCTTATGATATCAGTGCTGTTGTCTTTTTCTTCTATGGCGAGTCTTGCAACCACTCTCTGCTTCACTAAAACAGTGAACGATTTGGCCTCAGTGAACGTTTTGCGCCTTGGTCTTGGTAAGCTTTGTCGTCTCAACTGGCCTCTTCAAAGCTCAATCTTGCAAGTGCATCCCCATCTCTTTTAACGCACACATATAATTCTCCCAGTTCAAGAAGAACGTCTCTGGCATAAAGTGGCCTTTCATGCACGGANGGTCTCTGGCATAAAGTGGTTTTTCATGCACGGAGAATCCCACCGTTTCACTGCTGTTACGCTGCCATCTCGCAAAGGATTTCCTGCTGCAGTTCTTCGACCCAATTCACTTCATCATTGGCGTCCGGATTCCCTGGAGCTCCGTCGAGTACAATATCACTTACATGGAGTCTTTGCTAGGTGCTGAAGACGATGATTCCACTATTGTACCCCACGACCTAGAGGCGTTCATTACCCTAGATCTCATTTGTTTTGATCGTCCAAAACTTTTCTTTGAGATCTCTGTCTTCCTCGCTAACAAAGTGAAGCCCGGTTGTAGCGTCAATAAAGTGAAGCTCTTGGCTCACAAAAGTATTAGCCCTCCTTATCGTTCACTCGCCTAATTGGACTGTATTGACTCATCCACCTTATCTAATTTGCACAACAGGAATCAGACGAGCACTTTGTTGGGCTTTACACTCTTATCATGACCAAATATGGAATGACCTCACAATCTTTTTCCTTGGAAGTTTCCTCTAATTCTGACTCTACCATCTTCAGTGTCTATCATACCAGATAACTTTTCTCATCTCTTTACGAATGATAAACAACATGACAACTTTCTTCAATGATCACAATTTGTCTTAATGTACTTCTGTAATGGGGGCATGTTGGTCATCTTGCCTACAAAATCACTTCTCCATAAATGATATATTCTGAATACTGAGCTTGGAAATCTGTTGTCCACATGGTTATGTCATGGTTAATAAATTTTCATGACTACAAAGATTGGAGAAGACTTTCAACTCTGTTGGATAGCTAGAGAGATATGGGACGCTGCATATGAAACCTACTCTAACACTAAAAACTTAGCTATTTGATTTTGATACCAAGCTACATAATTTATGACAAAGAGGATTAAGTGTTACTCAATATTTCAATAATCTCAAATGTTGGCTACACTTTGATATGTATGAAGCTTTCGTTATGATTTTGCCTTATTTAGGAGGATTACTGAACAAAAAAATGACGATCAAATTTCTCGTTGGTCTCAATGAAGATCTAGATGAAGTCAGGTGAGACTTATGAGAATTGAACTCATCCTTATCCTTTGAGACACTTTTGTAGAATTTTGAAAGGAGTGCAAAAAGAAGATGATGATAGACCAACACAACATAAATTAAAGGATCGACTTTATGCACTCACAATTTATCTTTGAATAAGATGATGAAGAAAGGATGATTATTGTGCGATCATTGTAAGAAAAAATTTTATTTGAAGGAAAAATATGGGAAATTGCACAACTAATTTGTATGTTAGAGGCCATCTAATGGAAGATATGATAGGGAGAATCATGCAAATGTTGTTACTGTCACACCTTAAATTGGGCCCCTTAATGGTCAATTGCGGTGCAATAGAGAGAATTTTTGGTCAGATTAAATTCTCACAGCACTTGTTCTGACTTGTAGAATTAGGACTTAGTGGGTCATGAACCAGATCAACTAAATTGTTGTAAATGTATATGATACATTTCATTTTATAATCCATTCAAATTCACATATACTAGACAACGTGAAAAATTATATCACAAAAAAAATACTATATATATATACACACACACACACACACACACACACACACACACACACAAAACTATTAAATATGTACCCAAAATGTTGTACAAGCTCTCAAAACTATGAAATACAAAAGCTGTACATGTTACATTTGGCTATTCACACTAATGTTCTTTATCCCTTTCTTAAAATCAAGTGTAGAGTGCATTACAATAAGGTTAGCGAAATAGTCTAGACTAAAATAATGTTTTATTGCAAAAAGAATTGTGCTTGCTCATATGTAGCTTTTGTATATGACCACAACTCATGTGACAACATGCTATAATCGTATAAAATATGTAAAATAAAATATATATAATGCAGAAAATCATGCCTACACTTTTAAACATGCATTTCATCCATTCATGTTTAATAATAAATATATGCATAAGAGTCATCAATCTAATCATAGGAGTTTTATTTGTAATTGTATAGGGCTCAACTATCNTCAGTGTAGAGTGCATTACAATAAGGTTAGCGAAATAATCTAGACTAAAATAATGTTTTATTGACGAAAAGAATTGTGCTTGCTCATATGTAGCTTTTGTATATGACCACAACTCATGTGACAACATGCTATAATCGTATAAAATATATAAAATAAAATATATATAATGCAGAAAATCATGCCTACAGTTTTAAACATGCTTTTCATCCATTCATGTTTAATTATAAATATATGCATAAGAGTCATCAATCTAATCATAGGAGTTTTATTTGTAATTGTATAGGGCTCAACTATCTTCATGTCATGTCATTACATCGTCATTCAACCAAATGCTTCATCAACTATTGATAAAGCTTGGTTTCTTTCTCAACATAACAATTATCACTAACCCCCATCGTCTCAATAGTTCGCTACATTGTGCCCCCATCTGATCCTAACAGTTCCCAATATTTCTTCTCCANGTCATTACATCGTCATTCAACCCAAATGCTTCATCAACTATTGATAAAGCTTGGTTTCTTTCTCAACATAACAATTATCACTAACCCCCCATCGTCTCAATAGTTCGCTACATTGTGCCCCCATCTGATCCTAACAGTTCCCAATATTGCTTCTCCATCCGAATACTAGAATTCTGGAATCCCATCATTTCTTATCATCCATACTTGCAAGTATTCATGTAATAGCCTACTTATAACATCATTTGTGATATTTTTTAAATCATAATTTATGTAACAAACATTTATCATTGATATTTTTTATATCATATGTATGAATCATAGTAAATGAATACATGCAAACAATTATTTCAAAAACATGATCATTAGATTCATTTAATAGTAAAATCATAGGTTATATAGGTGATAAATTAAATTTGCATTTACACAATACAGGTATTCGTCCACAATATGCAGAAATTCTAAATGTAATAGTTTCAAACATAAGCACATGGAAATCTACAAAGTTATTTTTTCTTAGATTTTAACACATGATTATTTTACGAGAATTGACTGCGCAACCCTATGATGAATTTCCTCATACTTGCCTTGAGCTCGCTGTCTAATATGAACAATCTGACATTTTCATGTCTCTTAGGATATTCATAAATTCTTATCTCAGGTTTTGATTTAACCCACACATAAAGTCACATGTCAATATTTATCTCGAATGGGTTGCGTTGCTTGGATTCTCCCTGTAAATTGCATGATATCTTCTTTTCTTCCCCTTAAGCTTCCCTTCTTTTTGCTCTGCTAGTTTTATACTTATTGCCCATATGGAAGCACTCAAGCCAAGTTCATAGTCTCTAACACCAGTTCACCTCTTGCTACAATGACCAGAAATAAAAAAAATGCACTGATTCGCTACAAACATCAAAATGGAAATATAAGTAAATGAATGTATGAAATATCATGAAAGAGGTATTCCTACCTCGTGATCTCTCCTTGGAACCTTGAATTGTTGTTCCTTGCGGGTTACGCGATTGCTGTCATTTGCGCCTATTGTAGTGTCCGAGTTATTGTAGCGTACATACAGAAGAATTGAGAGGGGAATGGAGAAATAGGAAGTCTCTAGAGTAATTTATTTATCTTAAGATGAATTCTGACCCTTTGATTTCATCCCATAGCTGTGCTAAAATGATTCCGTGGCTACAGTGATGATGTGGGATTGGGGAGGATAATTTAGATTAATTAAGGGTAATTAAACTTAAAACTTCATAATTTTATATTTTCTAATACACTTGAAATTCATGTGTAGTACTATATATGAAATTTGTCGATCTGATGTGTAGAATTTTTTAAAATTTATTCGGTCGAGTAATGTGGGATACAAAATTTGGGGTATGATTTACGAGGGCTAAAATTCTTTTCTTGATTTTTTAAGATTTGGTTGTTACAGTTCTTCTCTTATAAAATTTTATTTCTCAAAATTTTGGAAATTAGTCGAATAAAAATGGATACGTTTGTTTTATTTCTCGGAACTTTGGAATTTCTCTTCTTTAACTTATTAACATTCATTTCTAAAATTTTTTCAGGCTCTTCAATTCAAGTTAAATTATTTTATTTTTCTGTCTTCGTGTGAAGTCTTCTGGTCTGGATTTTAAATTCATTTTCTCAGCATTGAAATGTGGAGCACATCATGAATACCTGACATATCGGTATGTAGGGTTAGCATGTAAGCAACTGAACCAATCATTTCTATTATTTCAAAAGGATCAATGTACTTGGGACTCAGTTTTCTTCCCATACCAAATCTGATTGTATTTTTCATTGACCTGACTTAAAAATACAAAATTAGCAGTTTTACATTTTACTGCTTTGTGCTTTGGTTCATAATTTTTCTTCGGTTGATTCTAGCAGCTTTCAATCTATCTCTGATTAACCTTGTTTTTATGTGGCTTTATACTTAGGATCTAACATTTAACATTCAACCACTTGAACCCAACTTAATAGAGTCTTGTTTTTTTTTTCCCATAAAGTGTTTTATGAGGATGCATTTTGATAATGGATTGATAACTGATATTGTAGGTGAACTCGATTATCGTGATGTGTTCTTCCTAACTTTCTTTAAAATAAAAGACGTCAACAAATATTCTGATGCCTGTATTTTCCTTTCTAATTGTCCATTGGGTTGTGGATAAAATGTTGTAATAATATGCAAATGCGTACCAAGTCTTGTTGAATGTTTTTTCAAAACCTAGATGTGAATCTTTCATCTCCTTTATAATTGATAACTTTTGGAATTCTGTCAAATCTCATAATTTCTCTTACATATAATTTGGCTAACTTTTGTACTGAAATTATCTAACTGATTGACCAAAAATGAGTTGCTGTTTGTCTATTAATGACTCAAATACTGTTGTGAGTTTGCTTGGATTGATAAAATCTTATAACAAAATCCGTATCATTTTTTTTTTCATTTAGGTATATGCAATGATTGTAGCTATCCATTAGGTCTATGTGCCCATCCTTTATAATCTGATGAGCTGACATGTTGACACATCAAACATCATTCTTCTAACCTGATCATCAGAATATCAACTGGAAATCTTTGTACATTTTAGTTTGCTAGATGAATTGTGTACCTTGAATGATGAGCTTCATGTAGGATTTCAAATCTCCAATCAGAATAACTTTATACCCTGTTTTCTTGGTTCTTTTTAGAGTCTCGGAGTCGCCAACTTATCTATTTATATGTTGTATATTTTTTTTATTCGAATAAATTTCCTTCTTGAATTATAGAAATGATTCGAAGAGGAGATGATTTAAATAAAAATAATACATGACAACATATAAACAAAAGTGGAAGGCTTATATATGGGAGTCACTACAGGATATGATCGAAGTACCTCGAAACACGATCATGAGTCACTACATTAGTCACCCATAATCAGAGAACCAAAAAAACTTATTTGTTTTGGGGTGAAGTGTCTCCCAGAGGAACGTATTCCTCTGGTTATTTACATCTTGGGGATTACCCCAAATCAATTTCGATAGAATTAGCTTCGCTTATATTATCATGTACCTAGAAAATAAGCCATCAAAGGATTATTTCGTATGAGAATGCCTCGATGCTTTGAAGCTCTCGCTAAACCGTAGGACAGATAGTGAGTGTCTTACATCTCAAATGGTATGTATCTCATCGACATACAAAGCTTACGAAATAACCAAAACCATATTGATGTGAATACCCGTATAAGTCAGAGTTTACCGAGCCATCATGGTAGAGGGTGAATTGCAGTATCCTAAATGGGCGGCAACTCATCAGTAATCTGGCCATCAATATGATATCTATGAAGTCAAAACAAGCGACAGGGCTCAAAGGGCTCTGTAAGGGAAGGGCAGGTTGATCTTGAAAGCTAGGGTAGTCTTGTTAGGGTACCAAAGATCCGCCATTTCAGGCTATTAGAACCATAAGTATACCTAGTCCTGAAGGTAGTCGACCTAAGACGTCCAGTATTCCCCGGTAAGTAATACTTGAATATTGTCGTCACGTGGACCTCAATTGCTCTAAGGTCAAAAGAAATAAACTCTAATCCTAAGATCTATAAATGTAGATCTCACAGAGGTAGGACTTATACTTGTCGATATGACGAGGAAGCCATTGGAAAGAAAGGAAAAGAGAGGTTCAACTACAAAGTTGAAAACAATTTCGGCAGAGGAATTTTTCCCTATCTAGGTTGGGGATGACTAGCAACACCTTAAAGACACAACACAATCATCGGAGTAGAAATTTATGCTTGGTCAGTTAGCTTGGAGAAGCACGGGGCTTTCTCATCGAGGCATGCAGTATGAATGCAATTATCTAAAGCAGTGCTAGTCATGGAGGCTCTGTTATTTGGTTTGGGTGATATTCATGCAATGCAACCCATTTGAAATCCAGATCCAAGGCCATGCAGGAAAATAAAAGTGCAAAATTTAAAGTCCCGAATATAAAATTTTCATTACCTTGAATATTTTATTAGGATTTTGTACATTAATCGTGACGCACTTCCCAGGCAAAAGCATAATCCAAAAAGGGCGATGTTAATTCAACCTTACAATCATGCAAGAAAGCAGGAAATCAAGAAAATATAAAATAATAAAAATACGGTGCCACTGGGTCGGTAGCATATCGTAGAAACGCAAAAGTGCGGTCAGACTTCGCATATATCTGCCATATCCAAATGCTATATATCAATATCAAATGCAGAATTAAGATATGAGACACAAGTATCTGCTCCTGTTGGCCCCATCATGTGGTTCTAGCATCACACGTTTTAGATCCGGTGCCCATATCTTATTTTCGTTACTGTACTCTCCTAGGACTCTAAAAAGTACATTAAAAAAGTAATAAAAAAGGACTCGACCTGCTATGCATGACGGGAAGAGCTAAGCGACACCTCCAAGAAGGGGTTAGTAAATAATCATTAAATTGTTCCTCCCTTTATTAAACATATGTGTGTGTTTTTAGGCATCTCCCTGTAGAAGACAACCCTAATATACTATCATGCATATCAAAATCAATGAACATGCAAGCATACCAAAAGCACGAGCAGAAAAAGACTCATGTCTTAAACAATCAAGCCAGCACAGAACAAGTCAGGTGCCAAAAATGCTACATAGCAATTTAGTCTTAGCCTAACACACAATCTAATAAAAAGTGCTCTAACCAACATCTAAGTGCACCGGGTGAAGTCTCTGTGTACCGTATGACTTTGACGGGGTCGCCACACTAACTCTGTCCTAAAATTTCAAGGGATTTAAAACACGTCGCAAGTAAATGTGACATTTCAAAGGAGGCGGCCTCACCTATGGCCTAACATTTATAATTTTAAATTGGGTGGATAATATTTATAATAGGAAAAATATCTATTTTTTATTTTTTAAAATAAAAAATCTGCTAAAGGTCGATCCGAACAATCAAGCGACGTACTATAGAGTCCTTGGATCCTAAGCACAGTCATAATTTTTGTCCCTCGTGATACTGGAACTCGCATTGCTTGCTGAGACATCCTTACGGGTAATGCTCGTTTGAGTATCACGACCAACAAACAAGTCATCCTCTTAACAAGTAGGAAAAAACATCTAGGCAAATGAGCAAGCATGTAGACTTGCAAAAAATCCACATTATGATTGTTTGACCGAAACTCGAAACAATCACAATGGGCTTTAAAGGGCGAATCACACTTCAAACAAATGAATGCAATGATGCCTACATGCAACATAACATATACATAAGTGGGATTTATCGGCAAAACATGCTACATATATACACTTTACCCGGGGGCACTCACCGAGCACACATGCAAACATGGAATGTATGGAACAAACATATGAGAAAAGTCAAGCACATGACATGCTACACACATGATAAGTGTCAAGCATATAATATGCAAGTGAAACTCAATTGGCAGACGTTCAAAGATGCAAAATGCCAAACATACTAAGTCATATGACTCATATGGGTGAGAGTTACATACTTAGATGGCACATTGTGTCTCATACTTGTTCAGCTGCGGTGAAACATTATTCTTATTCAACGCGATATGAAATACCTACGACATGCTAGACAATGTCAAAGGGAACGAGGCATGTGGCTATACATGTGAGCCTTCTCCTTGCAAAATGTGCATGTCTATTCTTCGTACATAGAGAAGACACTCACAAGCATGGGTGCTCAACGAGGCACCGCAAGATGTGGGTGCTTAGAGAGTCACCCCAAGCAAGGATGCTTAAGGAGATAGCCAAGACATGCCACATGCAAAGCATGTAGGGCATTTTCACATACAACTAGATATATAATAGATATAAAGCCAAAGGGTTGTCATGCACATTCAAAAGGACATGCAATCTTGCAAGAAATGCATAAAAGCATGCAAGTGCTCGGTCAGTTAGGTCGTGGAGACCACTCAAACCAAATGGGCAAGTTGATCAATCCAGGACGATCGATTGACCTGCCTATTTGGTTCGATTGTCCTCCACAAGCCGGTCGACCGATCACTTGCATGCTTGTATTCATTTCTTGCATGATTATATGTCCTTTTGCATGGGCATTNAATCGGTCGGTTAGGTCGTGGAGACCACTCAAACCAAATGGGCAGGTTGATCAATCCAGGACGATCGATTGACCTGCCTATTTGGTTCGATTGTCCTCCACGAGCCGGTCGACCGATCACTTGCATGCTTGTATTCATTTCTTGCATGATTATATGTCCTTTTGCATAAGCATTTTTTGCATGATTGTTTGACCTTTTGCATGTGCATGAAAACCCTTTGGCTTTATGTCTGTTATATTTTGCAAATGATCGGTCGACCGGGTCGTAGAAGCCAATCAAACCAAATTGTTTGATCGATCGATCCACGACAATCGATCAAACCCAAAAGATGGGTAATTGGCCCAGGATGAACGCTCGTGCACAAAATGGATGATCAACGCGGGGTCGTCAATCAAATCCAAAAGATTTGGCGGTTGGGCTGGGGAGTTCGATCAAGCCATGAAGACCAATCATATCANGAACCAAATTGGCAGATCGATCGATCCAGGACAATCGATCGAACCCAAAAGATGGGTAATTGGCCAAGGATGAACGCTCGTGCACAAAATGGATGATCAACGTGGGGCCGTCAATCAAATCCAAAAGATTTGGCGGTTGGGCTGGGGAGTTCGATCAAGCCATGAAGACCAATCATATCAAAAGTGGGTGATTGAACCAGTGTGGGTCTTCAAGTCTAAACGATTGGACCGAGGCTGCCAATCGAGCCGGTACTGCCGATCGGACCCAAAGTGGGCAATCGAGCCAGTGCGGTCGATCAAACCAAAAACTTGGGCGATCAAGCTGGGGCAACCAATTAAGCCTGAAAAGTATGTCGATCGAGCCGGGACAGCCGATTGTACCCAAAGTGGGTGATCGAACCAGTGCGATCGATTGAACTCAAAAGATCGGGCGATTGGGCCGAGGCGACCGATCAGATCTAAAGTAATCAGTCGATTGTCGACGTGCTCGATCGAACTGAGGCGATCACATGGGCAANTTCATATGGGTGAGAGTTACATACTTAGATGGCACATTGTGTCTCATACTAGTTCAGCTGCGGTGAAACATTATTCTTATTCAACGCGATATGAAATACCTATGACATGCTAGACAATGTTATAGGGAACGAGGCATGTGGCTATACATGTGAGCCTTCTCCTTGCAAAATGTGCATGTCTATTCTTCGTACATAGAGAAGACACTCACAAGCATGGGTTCTCAACGAGGCACCACAAGCTGTGGGTGCTTAGAGAGTCACCCCAAGCAAGGATGCTTAAGGAGTCATCCAAGACATGCCACATGCAAAGCATATAGGGCATTTTCACATACAACTATACATATAATAGATATAAAGCCAAAGGGTTGTCATGCACATTCAAAAGGACATGCAATCTTGCAAGAAATGCATAAAAGCATGCAAGTAATCGGTCGGTTAGGTCGTGGAGACCACTCAAACCAAATGGGCAGGTTGATCAATCCAGGACGATCGATTGACCTGCCTATTTGGTTCGATTGTCCTCCACGAGCCGGTCGACCGATCACTTGCATGCTTGTATTCATTTCTTGCATGATTATATGTCCTTTTGCATAAGCATTTTTTGCATGATTGTTTGACCTTTTGCATGTGCATGAAAACCCTTTGGCTTTATGTCTGTTATATTTTGCAAATGATCGGTCGACCGGGTCGTAGAAGCCAATCGAACCAAATTGGCAGATCGATCGATCCAGGACAATCGATCGAACCCAAAAGATGGGTAATTGGCCAAGGATGAACGCTCGTGCACAAAATGGATGATCAACGTGGGGCCGTCAATCAAATCCAAAAGATTTGGCGGTTGGGCTGGGGAGTTCGATCAAGCCATGAAGACCAATCATATCAAAAGTGGGTGATTGAACCAGTGTGGGTCTTCAAGTCTAAACGATTGGACCGAGGCTGCCAATCGAGCCGGTACTGCCGATCGGACCCAAAGTGGGTAATCGAGCCAGTGCGGTCGATTAAACCAAAAACTTGGGCGATCAAGCTGGGGCAGCCAATTAAGCCTGAAAAGTATGTCGATCGAGCCGGGACAACCGATTGTACCCAAAGTGGGTTATCGAACCAGTGCGATCGATTGAACTCAAAAGATCGGGCGATTGGGCCGAGACGACCGATCAGATCTAAAGTAATCAGTCGATTGTCGACGTGCTCGATCGAACTGAGGCGATCACATGGGCAAGCACACAGAAATGCATAAATGCCAACAAATGATCATGCACATGCAATATAACCTATTCGATGTCACGTTGAACTTGTCTTAATGACCTCACATAGGTTCTAGGTTTGAATTGATGGAAAGCAATGTCAATGCGAAGCAACTCGTTATTGCCATTCATTTACCCAAAATGGAGCGAAGAGTTGACTTTCAAGGGGAACTCTTTACGCTTAAAGGGAAACTTTTGGATTCGTACGGTTTTGTTTCTCTATCTAAGTTCCACGGTCGTTTGCTTCTGCGAATCCGAGCTTTCAGTTGTCCATCCAATTGTCACTGTCCGATCCTTCAATTTCACTTGTCCATCTATGTTAAACCGTCAGAGCAAACGGCGAGGTCCCACAAAAACTCATAGATTGTAGGATATCGGTGCTAGGGCTCGAGGGGAACACTCTGTAGGGGGATGTCCTCGAATTACTTCCTAGCCTAAAGGCTTTCTCTGAACAAAACAAAACCTAGTCCTTAATTCTCTGCACATCCAGACCTAAAGGGCTCTAGGAAAGGAAACTACGAAAGTTGAGTGGATTATACCGTCGCGGTGATTGTCTGATAACCGGCTGGGTCTAGGAAGAAGCTCTCCTAATGGTAGAGGAGATCAACAAAGTTTCCAATCTCCGGCTTCGGCTCTTCTCCAAAAAACAATGGTCTCTCCGTGTGGAGGTTTCAACGACGTCACAAACTCTCGATGAGGTCCTTTGCCCAAGAAAGGTGAGGCTCTCCTCAAGAAGGAGATTCCAACAAAGCTCTGAGCAAGAAACCTTCTCTAATGTCTGTTTTCTCCGGCGAAATGATGACCAGAAGAGAAGAGCAAGAAATAGTCTCTTCTCTCTGTTCTCTCCGAGCAAGAAACCTTCTCTTCTCTCTGTTTTCTCCAACATCACGAACTTCAGTGAAATAGAAGAAGAAGACTGAAAGGAGAATTTCCCAAATCCTCAAACTTCTCGAAGAACTATCCTCCAGCAGCACACTAGCTTTTTGGGCTCTCCTCTCCAAGAAAATCTCCAAAATGATCTCTCCCCACTCAATCGCTGGCTCTCCCAGTTTTCTCCAATGAAAGGGGTTTATCCCATGTTTATTAAGGAAGAAATGACCCCTTACCTGATATGGGATTTTCCCAAGTCAGCTCAGGTGCTAAAATGGCCTAGGATCAGTCCGTGGCCAATTTCCGGCGGCCAGACNTCATGTTTATTAAGGAAGAAATGACCCCTTACCTGATATTGGATTTTCCCAAGTCAGCTCAGGTGCTAAAATGGCCTAGGATCAGTCCGTGGCCAATTTCCGGCGGCCAGACGACATCTTGCTGGAAAAACATGGACCAACCTTGCGAAATGCATTCTGGCAACGTGGCAACGCCATGGTTATGGAATGGTTACGCCGCCCAATATGCGTCGCGAACAGGTTGGTGGTGTGGTCACACTGCGATTCTTAGATCGAACAGGTGGAGAAAGATCTGGCTTGGCCATGCCCGAAATTGACGTGGTCACACTACAAGACAGACGTGACCACACCCAATTTAGGCGTGGCACGCCGAGCCTGGTCGGACTGGGCCTCCTGTTTGAATGGTATGCCACTTTTGACTCATCCACGCTATTCCTCCGCAATCTGGGGACATTTTGTGAACTAATAAGCCTAGTGACGGCTAGATTTGCTTGTATCGCGTTGAGCGAAAGCCGTCAGTCCAGTCGATGCCGTCCGACAGACGTTATGTTGATTGGCCTTCGCCTTAGTAAAAATAGACCCCAACAAAGCACTTTTGACTGCATGCCAGAGGATTGAAATTGGATGTCTTTACCTTGGGAGGTCATGCACGCGTGAAGCATACTCCCTGATCGTTCAAGCGAGCATCCTATGCTCCCGACATTAAAATTTGATGCCACTTACCAATAATTGCGTCTTATTTATGATATCGCCTTTTTTATCATCTGACATATCCGACCTATTTCCTGATTGAAGTTGTTTTAGGAGTTTCAAATATTCATTGTTAATCTCCTGAGTTATTTTGATTATATCTATCAAAGTTGGGTGCACTGTTAATTGATGTTTATATCTTATATTACCTTGTCTTCTGAGTCGCAACAACATGACATTAATTTCTTAAATTAATTCCGGATCTTGAGTAGTAATTCAGCTTGCAGTTCATGTGAATTTACTGCTCAAAGCATCAACAATTACATTTATTCTATCCAGACAATGGTGTTGTCTCAGTTTCATTTTTTTTTTTTTGCAAAATGTACTTCAAATTGTGATGTTCAATGAAAACTATGCACTTCACAACTTACAAATAATGCAGTTAAATTTTGAGAGAAAAAAGTACAACAACTATCTGTAGATAATTCGTCGGATAATTTTTGTCATGCGATATCAACTGTTATGATGCAAATGTTATTACCTTTTAATTTTGCATTAAAACATTGGCCAAGCCTCAGAATGANGTTAAAATCAAAGATGTCAACAGATAGTCTGATGCCTGTATTTTCCTTTCTAATTGTCCATTGGGTTGTGGATAAAATGTTGTAATAATATGCAAATGCGTACCAAGTCTTGTTGAATGTTTTTTCAAAACCTAGATGTGAATCTTTCATCTCCTTTATAATTGATAACTTTTGGAATTCTGTGAAATCTCATAATTTCTCTTACATATAATTTGGCTAACTTTTGTACTGAAATTATCTAACTAATTGACCAAAAATGAGTTGCTGTTTGTCTATTAATGACTCAAATACTGTTGTGAGTTTGCTTGGATTGATAAAATCTCATAACAAAATTCGTATCAATTTTTTTTTTTTCATTTAGGTATATGCAATGATTGTAGCAATCCATTAGATCTATGTGCCCATCCTTTATAATCTGATGAGCTGACATGTTGACACATCAAACATCATTCTTCTAACCTGATCATCAGAATATCAACTGGAAATCTTTGTACATTTTAGTTTGCTAGATGAATTGTGTACCTTGAATGATGAGCCTCATGTAGGATTTCAAATCTCCAATCAAAATAACTATATACCCTGTTTTCTTGGTTCATTTTAGAGTCTCAGAGTCGCCA
Organism: Phalaenopsis hybrid cultivar; assembly: GCA_002079205.1. Lineage (NCBI taxonomy): Eukaryota > Viridiplantae > Streptophyta > Magnoliopsida > Asparagales > Orchidaceae > Phalaenopsis > Phalaenopsis hybrid cultivar. The sequence goes on from JXCR01140955.1 coordinate 46,166, forward strand.
ACTTATCTATTTATATGTTGTTTATTTTTTTTATTCAAATAAATTTCCTTCTTGAATTATGGAAATGATTCGAAGAGGAGATGATTTAAATAAAAATAATACACGACAACATATAAACAAAAGTGGAAGACTTATATATGGGAGTCACTACAGGATATGATCGACGTACCTCGAAACACGATCATGAGTAGTCACTACATTAGTCACCCATAATCAGAGAACCAAAAAAACTTATTTGTTTTGGGGTCAATTGTCTCCCAGAGGAACGTATTCCTCTGGTTATTTACATCTTGGGGATTACCCCAAATCAATTTCGATAGAATTAGCTTCGCTTATATTATCATGTACCTAGAAAATAAGCCATCAAAGGATTATTTCGTATGAGAATGCCTCGATGCTTTGAAGCTCTCGCTAAGCCGCAGGACAGATAGTGAGTCTCTTACATCTCAAATGGTTTGTATCTCATCGACTTACAAAGCTTACGAAATAACCAAAATCATATTGATGTGAATACCCGTACAAGTCAGAGCTTACCGAGCCATCATGGTAGAGGGTGAATTGCGGTATCCTAAATGGGTGGCAACTCATCAGTAATCTGGCCATCAATATGATATCTATGAAGTCAAAACAAGCGACAGGGCTCAAAGGGCTCTGCAAGGGAAGGGCAGGTTGATCTTGAAAGCTAGGGGTAGTCTTGTTTGGGTACCAAAGATCCGCCATTTCAGGCTATTATATCCATAAGTATACCTAGTCCTGAAGGTAGTCGACCCAAGACGTCCAGTATTCCCCAGTAAGTAATACTTGAATATTGTCGTCACGGGGACCTCAATTGCTCTAAGGTCAAAAGAAATAAACTCTAATCCTAAGATCTATAAATGTAGATCTCACAGAGGTAGGACTTATACTTGTCGATATGACGAGGAAGACATTGGAAAGAAAGGAAAAGAGAGGTTCAACTACAAAGTTGAAAACAATTTCGACAGAGGAATTTTTCCCTATCTAGGTTGGGGATGACTAGCAACACCTTAAAGACACAACGCAATCATCGGAGTAGAAATTTATGCTCGGTCAGTTAGCTTGGAGAAGCACGGGGCTTTCTCATCGAGGCATGCAGTATGAATGCAGTTATCTAAAGCAGTGCTAGGCATGGAGGCTCTGTTATTTGGTTTGGGTGATATTCATGCAATGCAACCCATTTGAAATCCAGATCCAAGGCCATGCAGGAAAATAAAAGTGCAAAATTTAAAGTCCCGAATATAAAATTTTCATTACCTTGAATATTTTATTAGGATTTTGTAACATTTATCGTGATGCACTTCCCTGGCAAAAGCATAATCCAAAAAGGGCGATGTTAATTCAACCTTACAATCATGCAAGAAAGCAGGAAATCAAGAAAATATAAAATAATAAAAATACGGTGCCACTGGGTCGGTAGCATATCGTAGAAAAGCAAAAGTGCGGTCAGACTTCGCATATATCTGCCATATCCAAATGCTATATATCAATATTAAATGCAGAATTAAGATATGAGACACAAATATCTGCTCCTGTTGGCCCCATCATGTGGTTCTAGCATCACGCGTTTTAGATCCGGTGCCCATATCTTATTTTTGTTACCGTACTCTCCTGGGACTCTAAAAAGTACATAAAAAAAGTAATAAAAAAGGACTCGACCTGCTATGCATGACGGGAAGAGCTAAGCAACACCTCCAAGAAGGGGTTAGTAAATAATGATTAAATTGTTCCTCCCTTTATTAAACATATGTGTGTTTTTAGGCATCTCCCTATAGAAGACAACCCTAATATACTATCATGCATATCAAAATCAATGAACATGCAAGCATACCATAAACACGAGCAGAAAAAGACTCATGTCTTAAACAATCAAGCCAACACAGAACAAGTCAGGTGCCAAAAATGCTACATAGCAATTTAGTCTTAGCCTAACACACAATCTAATAAAAAGTGCTCTAACCAACATCTAAATGCACTGGGTGGAGTCTCTTTGTATCGTATGACTTTGACGGGGTCGCCACACTAACTCAGTCCTAAAATTTCAAGGGATTTAAAACACTTTGCAAGTAAATGTGACATTTCAAAGTAGGCGGCCTCACCTATGGCCTAACATTTATAATTTTAAATTGGGTGGATAATATTTATAATAGGAAAAATATNTAAAATAAAGAGCAAATTTATTGAAAATGAAGTTTACATGATATATGACCAAAAGGTGACCGCACAGATATAGACGAGATCTGACAGTAGTAGAGACCAGTCGACCACCTCATTTGACCGACCTCCCGGTCAGTCGACCGACCGCAATTCGTCAGCTAACCGCATTTTGTCAATCAAATGTATTCCTTTTGTCGAACGCAGCCCATCAGGCGATCGCATTCCTTCTGCCGATTGCAACTGCAGTCCGTCGATCGACCACAGTCCGTCTGCCAACCTTCAGTCCTTCTGTTGACCTTCAGTCCGTCTGTCGACCTTCAATGGTTGACCGTATTTCGTCTGTCAAACTCAATGCATCTACCAATCGATAGTCGTTGTAATACACCCAATTTGTAACAGAAATCTAATATTAAAGTAACACATTAATTGCATTTAAGGCGGTTAACATAATCATTCCCTCCTTTCTATAATTGTACAATGGACCTTCTATTTAAAAGGAGATTGAGGCCATCTTGGCTCTCCCCCTCTGTTGTAACATGCATTTTTAATATATAAGGAACAACCCGACTTTGCCCCGTTGGAGGTAGCTACGACGTCACCTTCTCTTTTCCTCTTTCTTTTCCTACCGCATGTCATATTCGGATTCAACACATGGTCTCAAAAACAATTCTGAAATTTCTAATGTGAAAAGCATTGTTGCATTGACATCTGAAATTGGCATCAAGTTTTGTGCAAGTACAGATAAACTTTGCAGTGATATCATTCATCAAAACAAATGAAAGATATTAGGAAAAGAAAACGGTCTAAAGCAGAATTCAAACTAATAACAAACTGTGATGATACTGCACGGCTACCATGCACCCGAATTCATCCGTCCAACTATATAAATAACATAAGAAAAAATCAATGCACATGCCCGAAATTGAAGCGAAATATTTCGTACCAAAAGAAATTAAAGTTTCAAAAAGAAGAATCCGATCGCCGGGTTAGCACAATTCAATATAAATTGTAAACTAAAACACCAGAACAATTAGAAAACATCAACAGATAGAAAGAAATGTTTGATAATAAAAGGGGCGAGGATCTTACCAGCAATTACTCCCAAAAGATCAAAAGAAANCCAACAGATAGAAAAAAATGTTTGATAATAAAAGGGGAGAGGATCTTACCTGCAATTACTCCCAAAAGATCAAAAGAGAAGCTCTCTCCTGCCTCTAGGGTTATGATTTCAAGGTCCGGGAGCTGAGGAGTCGGCAGAGAGAAGGGCTCTCGACAGATGGATGGTCTTAGAGAAGNGATTTCAAGGTCCGGGAGCTGAGGAGTCGGCAGAGAGAAGGGCTCTCGACAGATGGATGGTCTTAGAGAAGNTATGATTTCAAGGTCCGGGAGATGAGGAGTCGGCAGAGAGAAGGGCTCTCGACAGATGGATGGTCTTAGAGAAGAGAGAGTTGTCCAAAAATTGCTAGGAAAAACACCGAAAACAATGCTAGCTTTGAATTCCAGCGAAGCTCGCAGAATCAGTCCGATTTTCCCCTAAAAATAGCTTTTCTTCTCCCACAGCATTGCATCTATGTGGCAGGAACCAGGTCCATGAGACGAGGCGGGAGTTGGGAAGCCGAACTCATTGAATATATATATATATATTTGTTAACAAATGACAATGGTCATTTGGAAGTAAAATTAAGAACACCAACCAAAACTAATGATTATTTGCTTTCATTGAAGCAAAATGTTTGAAAAATGTTTCTAAATGTTTTAGAATTACATCTCATTTTTAGTAAAACCTTGTTTTGATACTTATTATTGTAACAAATAAAATTAAAAATTAAGTTGTAGAATTAATGATTAGTTTAAATGACAATATTAAATTTTCATAAAATACGCATAATTATTTAAATTATTTTATAAACAAATATTCTAAACAATGACAATGATTGAATTTTAGCATTTGTGGTGGTATCACTTAAAANGTATTAAAACCTTGTTTTGATACTTATTATTGTAACAAATAAAATTAAAAATTAAGCTATAGAATTAATGATTAGTTTAAATGACAATATTAAATTTTCTTAAAATAAGCATAATTATTAACTTATTTTATAAACAAATATTCTAAACAATGACAATGATTGAATTTTAGCATTTGTGATGGTATCACTTAAAATTACAATCACCATGATGCATGCATGAATTTATTGAAATGAGGTTTTATTACTATACTTTGTATTCCAACTAGAATATTGCCCAATTTATGTATGTGTATATTATTGAGCATTAATGAAAAAAAAATCATCTTACAAATTTCATTATAATAAGAACTTTCATTTCAATATGAAGTCCTCTCCAAATTTAATTTTTTTAAAGGTATTTATTATTTATATTTTGTTCTAAATAGACGATAACAGATTCAAAAAATAATAATGACATGGGTGTTGTTTGAGATCACGTTTATTTTTTATTTTTATTTTAGTGTTATTGCAGTATTATTGTGGTGTTATTGCAGTATTNCATGCATGCATTTATTGAAATGAGGTTTTATTACTATACTTTGTATTCCAACTAGAATATTGCCCAATTTATGTATGTGTATATTATTGAGCATTAATGAAAAAAAAATCATCTTAAAATTTTCATTATAATAAGAACTTTCATTTCAATATGAAGTCCTCTCCAAATTTAATTTTTTTAAAGGTATTTTTTATTTATATTTTATTCTAAATAGACGATAATAGATTCAAAAAATAAAAATGACACGGGTGTTGTTGGAGATCACGTTTATTTTTTATTTTTATTTTAGTATTATTACAGTATTATTGTGGTGTCATTGCAGTATTATTGAAATATTTTTTGTGATATTACTGCGGTATTATTGTGGTGTTTTTGCAGTATTATTGAGATGTTATTGTGATGTTATTATTGTGTTTTTCAGATNAATTTAATAAAATTTCACACTCAATAGGACTCAATGGAGAAAAAAGGCTTGTTGTTGCTGTTATTATTGTACTCATGATATATTTCGATGTCTCTTCCTTTTATTAGTAATTTCCTATCTTTTATGTTTTCATATTTTGGTGGGATTTCTAATTTAAAGGGATTCTAGTTTCCTATTTTGTGGACTGATACGCTGACCAATTTGTTATATTTATCGAGTTGTAATTATATATTTATCGTTTGCTTGAATATGTACAATTAAGATACTAGCTTGTTCATAATAAAACGTTTATTAACTTGATAGTATGGTTGTACTTTCTAATATCCCCCATCATACTCTGCTTGTAGTTTATTTCCAAATAACAGTTTTTTCTTAAATTCCAAAGAGCGAATATATTAGAAAGGAAAGGTACAGATAAGTTGGATGTAAGGGCTTACACATGAACCTAAAGCACCTGGTGCACAACACACCAAGGTCCCCTAAAAGTACAATATTCCCAAAAATTAAATTAAAATTTAGACAAGTAACCTTTACTCCAAAAGCCTCCAAACACTCGAAAAATCAAACATAAAAAAACATGAGAAACGACTCAATGTATCCTTACCTTTTTCCTCTGATTCTAGGTAATGAGCCAATTAACAAATGGTTAAGTCTACTGCAATTAACTGAGATAACCAAGATATCATCTATTAAATTCCTGAGTTCTAGTAAATCTATTCTTCTTCTTCTTCCAGGATGTGTAAACTATCCATTCCTCATCCAAAGACTGACTCATTTGATCATTGTCATGGTCCAAAGATTGTCGGGCATGTATTGGCTGTTGCACAACACGCGCCCCTTGTGCCTGAATGACAGTAAAAACTTGCTCGATCTGATGAAGTGGCAGAGCCGCAGTAGAGAGCTCACATAAGGTTGAATGTTGAACTTGTAGCTTTGGCACACGTAGGGACGACACTCCACCTCGAGTGCCAACTGTTACATCCATGATAGGTTCTAGAGTAGGTGAAGTATTATTAGTTTCTTCTGCCACCGCCGACAGAGGATCTATTGTAGGAATTGGAGGGCCTGCATCTGCCTTATAGCANTTCTTCTGCCACCGCCGACAGAGGATCTATTGTAGGAATTGGAGGGCCTGCATCTGCCTTATAGCAGGCTGAAAATTTAAACAATAGATTACGTAGAGTTCTAAACTCTCAATGATTTGATGACATGCTTATTAATTACTCCTCGATCAGAGATAATTTTCTATTAAATCTTGTTTATGAGGTTCTATGATGGTTGGTGGGAAAGTGTCGCCAAATTTGATTAAGATTTCATGATTTTACCATTATAGGTTATGGTCTTTTCTTAGTCAATGAAGCTAATTGGCTTGGCCTTATTGAAAGGTTTTTTTTTACCACCCTTGATTGCGTTTTCTAAGGGGACTTTAAAGGCTTGGTTGGAAGTTTGTTTAAGGTTACTTAGCTCATTTTCACACGTACTTCTTCAGTTCTGATTTAACTTGCAGTGCTAATGAAGATATCCCTATGATGTGTGCTGCTAGCTTTTCAAACTAGGGAAGCTTGAAACTTGTAGCTTTTACCTTCAGATTTATGAAGTCGGTCCTTTCTGTTGAAATCATTCTTGTGTTTTAATAAAGGAGAGCTATTAACGAATTAGTGATATTTAGATTTCCTTAGTCCAATTTTCATACTCGCTTGGTTCATAAAATTGAGTTATGAGAGACTTTCTCTTTGATGACGTTGATATCACCTTAGTTTTTTAGTTTATACGTGTAGTTCTAGTTTAATCTTTCAAAAGGCTGATTTTATATTAAGTAGGATGTCATCTAGAGATTGCACTCACATTTTGCGAGGATTTAATAATTTTTCTCAAGATTTTTTGAAGGCAATGTTCAAGATTTTTCATAGGCACCCAAATTTATGATTAATTATCTCTTTCAGTGGTGATAGAAAAATTTCGTTCAAGGCTAATTTCAAACTATGAATTTATGATTTATTTTTCAAGAAAGGATAGAACATAATTAGCTTAGATTAGTTGGTTTTGAAATGGTTATATGGATTGTCAAAACCATAGTTCTATCATCTTGGGTTGCTTGTTGTGGAAATTAATCCACTTAGTTGAGTTAGTTAACTGAACTTAGTCAATGCATCCTTATCAACAACTATGAGTTGCATTTTTGTCAAGGAGACTTTTTCGACTTGGAGTGGATATTTTGTTTAAAAGGCCAAATATAAGAAAACCCTGTCTGATGATGGCTTCATGTCATGTACAAATTTTTTATAACTCACAGTTAATAGATTGAGCCACTTGGAAACATATAGGCTTTGACAATGTCTATATAATACCAGTTGCATTTTGTGACAAATCATCCTATTAGATGCTCGGCACATGCCACCATGAGTTTATGTACTTAGATTTGTATATTATGCTCTACGTGCTTATTCAAGTAAAAAAAATAATTTTTCATGTTGCCATGTTTGTGGTATGGAATATTTCTAGTTCACTT
>JXCR01140955.1:54404-64835 GCA_002079205.1 Phalaenopsis hybrid cultivar
GAGGTTGGAAGATCGGGGCCTTGGATAGCCGACATATTTTGATACAACTTTCCAATGAAGACGATTATGCAAAAATTTTCGCTCGTAGAACTTTTCATTTTAGTGATGTCTGGATGAAGGTCCTTAAATGGACACCTGACTTTGACCCCAAAACAGAGCTCCCTGTTATCCCTGTCTGGCTTAAACTCCCGGGTCTGAAGGCGCATCTGTTTAATCACGAAATTTTATTTTCGATCGCTGCCATGTATGGGAAACCTCTAATGCTAGATGCTCACACCTACAATCTCACTAGACCCTCAGTCGCTAGAATTTTGATCGAGAGAGATATCACCTTACCTCCACCGGAGGACATTTGAATAGGCTCTACTTATACGGGCTACTGGCAGTCGGTTTTGCTTGAAAACCATCCTTATTACTGTAGGCACTGTAGCATGTTTGGTCATGACTCTGAGCATTGTTTCCATTTACATCCTGAATTAAGGAAATTTCCTACCCATAGACCGTCCCCTGGAGAACACAAATCTGCTCTCCCTACACTCTTACAACCACCTATACAAACTGCTGATTCGGCTGAACCCCCTGCTGGGGCTGTAGTGGTGGATGTTGTGGTTGTTGGCGGTTTAAATGATTCGACTGTTCCTTCTTTAAAAATTAATAGAATAACTACGCCTGATATGGGGGATGCTGAGGTGACTCTAGAGCCTTTACCCGTGGATGTTACAGTTAATGATTTGGTTGAACCCCTTGTTTTCACTGTCCTTCAAACCGAGACTTCCACTCACCTCCCTGATGCTTCTGATCCCTCCACTCATACTATCTCTTCACAGCAGGATCCTACAGCAATTGTTGTCTCTGTCCTTGAATCCGAATGACAAATTCAGAGATACAGTAGAAAACGTGGAAGAAGGAAATCTGAAATACTACTGATGTCACTTATCCCTCAGAAGGTGAGCACTGCCACCTACCCTCTAGGATTATTAGAGGGGAGGGTGTCATGGAACATGTTTAATGTTTTGATGTGGAACATTAGAGGAGTGGCAGACCCTCACTCCTTTAATCGCTTAAAACATTTATGTAGGGTTCATAAACTGAGCATCCTTGCTATTCTGGAACCTTTTGTTTCAATTCATAAAGATAGCATCGTTAAGAGGTTCAAGGGGTATTCGCACTTCTGCAATGTGAACAACAAAATTTGGCTCTTTTGGAAGAAGGATATCACTGTTAATATTATCGACGATAATGTGCAATATGTTCTCATTTAATATCAATTTGAACTGTTTTCAGGTTGGGCTACGTTTATCTATGCTAGCTCTCACTTAAGGGATAAATTTCTTTTTTGGCAACAACTTACTCATATGGGGGCTGAAATAAATGATAATTGGTTCGTTGGAGGCGATCTAAATATGATTATGTCGCCTACAGAGAGACGGGGTGGTGCTAAGGTTGACACAAATCTTATTAATCGTTTCTGTGATCATATTGACGAAGCCGACCTTTATGACTTAGGTTTCTCCGGTCCTCCTTACACTTGGCGGATGAGTTTCATGTTACAACGTTTGGACAGATTCATGGAAAATTCTCAGTTTTTAAGCTACTATAATATTATTCAAGTCAAGCATTTGAATCATGCTGCTTGGATCATAATCCTGATCTTGCTAACTTTAGATTTTCATTCCAAGCCTCCTCGTTATCATTTTAAATTTCTTAATATTTGGGCTACTCACATCAATTTCATTGACTTGATTAAACATGTTTGGGTCTCTAATGGAAGTGAGAATCCATGGCTTACGTTGTGACAACTGCATAAGAATGTGGTTTTTCATTTAAAAAGATGGAACATTGACACTTTTGGTAATGTTCACTCTAGGGTGCTAAAGACACACAACATGAGGTGGATGTTTTAGAGGCCCAGGTGATTGCTACTCCTACTCTTGATCTAGTGTCTAAACTCGCGGATGCCCACCACACTCTTTTAGAGGAAATCTCTATTGAGGAAGATTGCCTCAGACAGAAAGCTTGTGATATTCATTTTAAGAATGGTGACAGAAATACTAAATACTTTCATGCCACTATCAAACATCGCCGGAACATAAACACCATCATCAAAATTGTTACTGAAGAGGGCTGCACTCTTACTAATGTTGATCAGATTGGATCTAATGCAGTTGATTATTTCTCTTCTCTTTATGCTGATACTCCCCTTATCCCTGATATTATTTCTGATTATTTTGAGGAACAAAGAGATATGTTCTCCAATCTCTCTCTATCAGACCCCCTACTGAGTTGGAAATTTTCAATGCCATTAAAGATATTAGCTCGCAGAAAGCTCTTGGCCCCGATGGTTTCACCTCCACTTTCTATATTTCTTGTTGGGAAATTGTAAAGAAGGATGTGGTGCTGGTTATTCAAAATTTTTTTCAAGGAGTTGACCCTACAAAATATTTCTCTGCTGCCTTGATTGTCCTCATTCCTAAGTCTACCGCCAAATCACACTGGAAGGATTTTAGGCCCATATCATTAACCTCGGTCATATCTAAAATCATTAGTAAAGTGATTGTGGCTTGCCTCCAACCTCATCTTCCTTCACTTATTTCTCCTCAACAATCGGCCTTTATTAAAGGTCGTGATATTTCTGATAATATTCTCTTGGTACATGAAATATTATAAGATCTTGATAAAGTTTGTAGGGGTGGTAATCTGGTGATCTAACTTGATATCAAAAAAACCTTTGATACCTTAAATTGGGATTTCATCGTCAATGTTCTTAAAGCTAGAGGTTTTAATACCAGTTTTTGCTCCTTGATTAAAAGATGGCTCGCCAACAATTACTATTCTGTCTTGGTCAATGGAAACTCTTATAGTTTTTTCACTGCTTCACGGGGCATCAAACAGGGAGATCCTCTTCTCCTATTATTTTCATTTTAGCTTTTGATTATTTCTCTAGGATGCTCAACAGTTTCCAACTCTTACATCCACATGTTCAGTATTCCAACAAAGCTAAAATGATGGTCTCTCACCTTGCTTATGCAGATGATGTTATTATTTTTACTAACGCTTCTAAGCTTGCCATAAAACATGTGATGGGGCTCTTACAGGATTTCCAAAGCTGCTCCGGTCTTTGTTTCAATAGTGACAAATGTCATTTGGTTTTTGGCAAACAAGTTAAGCAACATATTATTCAATGGGGTGTTATGTTTACAGGTTTTCAGAATGAATCTCTTCCCCTTAAATATCTTGGGGTGAACTTGATAAGGGGGGAAAGAAAAATGTGCATATGGATGATGTGATTGATAAAATCAAACGTAAAGTGAATGATTGGAGAAATGTCTTTCTTTCCACTGGGGGCAGGATCTCTTTACTTTCTAGTGTTCTCCAGAGCATTCCTTTATATGCTTTGCAAGTGTTCAATCCCAAGAAAAGTGCAATTAGTACTATGGAAAAACTATTTAATAAATTCCTTTGGGTGGGGAACGGTGCAAAGGAAATCTGGTGTAATTGACATAAAACTTGTAAGCCTAAAGAGGCTGGTGGTCTCGGCTTTAAAGCACTAAAGCATACTGTGGAAGTGAACCTCTGTAAGCTTTGGTTCAAATTTAGATTGGGTTCCTCTCTTTGGGCTATGTTTATGAGGCTAAAATATTGTGCTAATATTCATTCTTCCTTGGTCTCTTGGAAGGTTGGAGATTCTCGTATTTGGAAAGCTGTGGTGAATGCTAGAGACACGACAAATGGCTTCATTTTTTGGGATATTGGAGAGGGAAGCATTTCCTTCTGGAATGAAAATTGGGGTGCTTCTCACATTTCTGGCTTATCTCACTCCCTTCTTTCTAACTCTTTATTGGTCTCTGATTTTTTTGATAATGAGGGTTGAGACTTTTCTAAATTATGCTCTATGGTTGGGGAACAAAATGCAAATCATATACTCACAATCCCCATCACTCCTACTCATAGAGTTCTCCCCATGTGGAAAAGAAGTAACTCTATATCAAATTGCAAGCTCATTTATGGCACTCTACACTCACATCGTGACTGGATATGGGGTAAATGAATTTGACATAAATATTTATCTCCCTCTATATCCTTTTTCCTATGGCGTTATCTTATGTCGTTAATCCCATTGGATGACATTCTTAAACTTAAGGGCTTGAATATAGCCTCTAGATGCTCTATGTGTAGAATGAAAGAGGAGGATATAACACACTTTCTTTGAGTGTGCTTTCTTGTTAGAGGTCTGAGATAAAATAGACGCTCATTTTGGTTTCTCTTGGACCTATAGAGGATCTTTAGTTAGTTATTTATGGCAATGAAAGGATTTTGATGCCTTTATGGGGAGGTTTCCCCTTCCATTATTGGTTCTGTGGTTCCTTTGGAACTCCAGAAATAGTTTTAAATACCACACCTCTTTCCACTCTATTACTATTATTGTTGCATATGCCATTGTCTATTACAATAAAGCTTTAAGAGCCAGCTCCTCCGTGGTTAAAACCACTAAGGCCCCTCGGCTTATTGTGTGGGCCCCCCTGCATGTTAATTATGTGAAATTAAATGTTGATGGCTGTTGGCGTGCTAATTATGCTGCGGTTGAGGGTCTTTTTAGAAATTTTGCGGGGAAATGCCTTCTCTTTTTTGCTTCCCCTGTTATTGCCGAAACTTCTTTGGCTGTTGAATGTTGGGGAGTTTTTTTGGCTCTAGTGGTGGCCAACATCTTTAATTTTCGTAAGCTGGAGGTGGAGAAGAATTCAAAAATACTTTATGATATTTTGGTTGGTACTACCTCTTCTCTTTGGGATTTAATTGGTATTTTTAAAAGAATGATGATCCTTATAGCTGATAAACATCTTGAGGTTAGATGGAAGTTTATTCATAGAGAGGGCAACTCTTCTGCGGATTGGCTTGCTAAAAATGCAGGGGAAACTTGTCACGTTGGCACACATCCCACTGCCCATCTTCGGAGACTCATCGTTGGAGATACTTTAAATCTCCCCTACATTCGTTTCTAAGTTTTATGGGCTATATTTTCGGTTTGGCTGGACTTTGCTGTTTTTCTCTCATTTTTTGGCTTGTTGGTTGGCTTGGCTGGTTTTGCAATGTTTTGCAGGGGGGTCTCTTTTTCGAAGACATAGGTTGGGATGGAGACCTTGACCTCTCTTGGACGCGGCATAAAGGACGCCTCCTGTCCATGACCTTTTCTTTTTTGTCTTCCTACAAATACTTCCATGATATAAAAGCACACATGACTACCTTTTTATTTTGGCTCTTTTTTCTGGTTTTCTGGGTATACTTGTATTTTGGAAGCTATTTTTGTGTGAGTTTTACTTGGGGAAGAGGGACCCCTAGGGGTTAGTCTAATGTATTTCTTTTTGTGTTTTCTAGCTGGGGACCCTCCCCCCCAAACCTTTTACCTTATTTTAATTATTAACGCGTAGGGAGCCACTGATGCTCTTTCCTTTATGTATGTATATATATATATATATATATATATATTATTCTGACAATGACAATCATTTGAATAAGGATGGGTCTAACCCCATTATTCTGGACATTTTAGTTGCACTTGGGGAGCATCCTACTAGACAGGTGATGTCTGTTGCCCCTGAGGACCCCCCTCATGACATTGCTGTTACTGTTACTGCGAGGGATGTGATGTTGACACCTTCAAACCCCATAGAAAATAATACTTATAAACTATTACCTACAAATGAAAGTGTTCAGACTGATAATTAGGGGACTCTAGCAGCTCCACATCTTCAGGAAGTATCCGCTGTAGAGATAACTCATACTTCACATATGCTAGAACCTATTGTGGTTACTATGGTTGATATTCCTTCTGCTTCAGCTCTACCACCCCATCAGACTGATTCTTCGGAAGAGGAATGACAGGTTTATTCCAGGAGGAAGAAGAAGAATGGAGGCAGACTCCAGCTCGGGAACATATTGGGTGATACATTGGTTATTTCTGGCAATGACAATCATCTTACCGGCTTACTAGCTTGCTTCTTTTCTAGAACTAGAGGCAGAGGCAAGACCAAATTGGGTCGCTCTCTAGCCACCTGATACTATGTATTTTGACACTATTAGGTTTTTTTATTTAAGTATCTAATGTATTTTTCAGTTTTTCTAGTTTTGGAACTGTTTGTAGTTTTTTTGTGGGCAGGGAGCCATGTTTGGGCCCTCCCACACTTTGCATCTGTATCTTTTTTTCTACTTAATATATTAGCCTCTTTGGGCTTTCAATATATATATATATATATATATATATATATATATATATATATATATATATATATATATATATATATTATGAGAAGTCCATGGGCTGATTTTATTGAAATAGAAAATGTACACATACGATACCATGTACAATACTACCATAACAAAAAGATACAGATAGGTTCAAAAAATTTAAAACATGCAGAAAACAAGTAGCTAATGACGAGCCAGTTTAGTTTTATCTTTTCCTCTAGTTTTAGGAGCAGAGCTAGATAACAAATTTTGAAGTTTCGTGCCATTGCCAGGAGTAACCGAAGTATCATACATTAAGTTTCCAAGTTGGAGTGTGCCCTCAGTCTTCTTCTTCCGCCGAGAATTGTAAACCTGCCATTCTTCATCCGTTGACTGACTCATATGATTCTCAGTCTGATTAGATATTAGAACCGCAGTAGAAGGAAATACAGTCGTGACCACATCAATAGTGCTGGCTTGCCTGCCTTTTTCTCTACTTTTTTTATAAGATTGTAATCTCCATGTTTTGCAACAGAATCATGGTACATCTGCAAGAACATCGAACTATTTGCAGGGTGGAAAGAGGAGCTGCATTTGCGAACTAATGTAACATCGGAGGGTTTGGCAGGATTATCACTGGCCAGGGCAGCGACGTAGAAAGCTCTGAGACCATTAGAGTGCTTTGCACAAGCACAAAGACAGTAGGAGCAACTGACGCAGGTTGGAGCAGACACAAACGCGTCGTCATCGAACAAAAACCCAAATCGAAGCTGTCGTGCAGGGAAACTGCACAGACNCCATGGTTATGGAATGGTCACGCCGCCCTATATGCGTCGCGAACGGGTTGGTGGCGTGGTCGCACTGCGATTGTTAGATCGAACAGGTGGAGAAAGACTTGGCTTGGCCATGCACGAAATTGACGTGGTCACACTACAAGACAGGCGTGACCACACCCAATTTAGGCGTGGTCACGCCGAGCCCGGTCGGACTGGGCCTCCTGTTTGAATGGTATGCCACTTTTGACTCATCCACGCTATTCCTCCGCAATCTGGGGACATTTTGCGAACGAGTAAGCCTAGTGACGACTAGATTTGCTTGTATCGTGTCGAGCGAAAGCCGTCAGTCCGGTCGATGCCGTCCGACAGACGTTATGTTGATTGGCCTTCGCCTTAGTAAAAATAGACCCCAACAAAGCGCTTTTGACTGCATGCCAGAGGATTGAAATTGAATGTCTTTACCTTGGGAGGTCATGCACGCGTGAAGCATACTCCCTGATCGTTCAAGCGAGCATCCTATTCTCCCGACATTAAAAGTTGATGCCACTTACCAATAATTGCGTCTTATTTATGATATCGCCTTTTTTATCATGTGGCATATCCAACCTATTTCCTGATTGAAGTTGTTTTAGGAGTTTCAAATATTCATTGTTAATCTCGTGAGTTATTTTGATTATATCTATCAAAGTTGGGTGCACTGTTAATTGATGTTTATATCTTATATTACCTTGTCTTCTGAGTCGCAACAACATGACATTGATTTCTTAAATTAATACCGGATCTTGAGTAGTAATTCAGCTTGCACTTCAACATTTATTCTATCCAGACAATGCTGTTTTCTCAGTTTCAGTTTTTTTTTTCTTTTTTGCAAAATGTACTTCAAATTGTGATGTTCAGTGAAAACTATGCACTTCACAACTTACAAATAATGCAGTTAAATTTTGAGAGCAAAAAGTACAACAACTATCTGTAGATAATTCGTCGGATAATTTTTGTCATGCGGTATCAACTGTTATGATGCAAATGTTATTACCTTTTAATTTTGCATTAAAACATTGGCCAAGCCTCGAAATGANATAGGCTTTCCTCTCACTCTCGGTTTTCGTTTCTCGTCTTTTTCCTTTCGCTACGGTCATGGATAAAACTTACGCTGGGGTCACTGTGGGGATTTCGTCTTATGGGTCTCCCCCAAAGTTTGCTTTCCCTTCTTCTTACCATGATTCACTCATTATTGGGGGTGATAGTAGCTTCATTAAACCTCAAGGTCGTAAGGGGGGTGAAAACGTGTTTTTCCTCTCTGATTCTGAGAACTCTATCCTCGCCACTGCTTGTCGTTTCCATTTGATTGGTAAATTCCTCTATGGTTTGCCGAAATATGATTTTTTGTTGAAGAATTTTGAGCTGTTAAAATTTTCGGGAGGTTGGAAGATCGGGGCCTTGGATAACCGACATAT
The DNA here is from genome assembly GCA_002079205.1 of Phalaenopsis hybrid cultivar. Taxonomy (NCBI): domain Eukaryota; kingdom Viridiplantae; phylum Streptophyta; class Magnoliopsida; order Asparagales; family Orchidaceae; genus Phalaenopsis; species Phalaenopsis hybrid cultivar. The sequence continues at coordinate 62,857 of JXCR01140955.1, forward strand.
TTTGATACAACTTTCCAATGAAGACGATTATGTAAAACTCTTCGCTCATAGAACTTTTCATTTTGGTGATGTCTGGATGAAGGTCCTTAAATGGACACCTGACTTTGACCCCAAAACAGAGCTCCCTGTTATCCCTGTCTGGCTTAAACTCCCGGGTCTGAAGGCGCATCTGTTTAATCACGAAATTTTATTTTCGATCGCTGCCATGTATGGGAAACCTCTAATGCTAGATGCTCACACCTACAATCTCACTAAACCCTCGGTCGCTAGAATTTTGATCGAGAGAGATATCACCTTACCTCCACCGGAGGACATTTGGATTGGCTCTACTCATATGGGCTACTGGCAGTCGGTTTTGCTTGAAAAACATCCTTATTTCTGTAGGCACTGTAGCATGTTTGGTCATGACTCTGAGCATTGTTTCCATTTACATCCTGAATTAAGGAAATTTCCTACCCATAGACCGTCCCCTGGAGAACACAAATCTGCTCTCCCTACACTCTTACAACCACCCATACAAACTGCTGATTCGGCTGACCCCCCTGCTGGGGCTGTAGCGGTGGATGTTGCGGTTGTTGGCGGTTTAAATGATTCGACTGTTCCTTCTTTAAAAATTAATAGAATAACTACGCCTGATATAGGNCGGCATCAATGGAAGTTGTAACAAAAAATGTGTACTCACAAGCAAGATTCTTAATTCTCTATATAATCCTCCTTCAATTTATAGAAACAATTTTTATTTATATATTTCTAAAGACAGCACCCTGATTAATTAAANTGGCATCAATGGAAGTTGTAACAAAAAATGTGTACTCACAAGCAAGATTCTTAATTCTCTCCATAATCCTCCTTCAATTTATAGAAACAATTTTTATTTATATATTTCTAAAGACAGCACCCTGATTAATTAGAGCAGAAATCAAAATAGAGAGCAAATTTATTGAAAATGAAGTTTACATGATATATGACCAAAAGGTGACCGCACAGATATAGACGAGATCTGGCAGTAATAGAGACCAGTGGACCACCTCATTTGACCGACCTCCCGGTCAGTCGGCCGACCGCAATTCGTCAGCTAACATTAGTTTGTCAATCAAATGTATTCCTTTTGTCGAACGCAGCCCATCGGGCGATCGCATTCCTTCTGCCGATTGCAACTGCAGTCCGTCGGTTGACCACAGTCCGTCTGCCAACCTTCAGTCCTTCTATTGACCTTCAGTCCGTCTGTCGACCTTCAATTCGACGGTTGACCGTATTTCGTCTGTCAAACTCAATGCATCTACCAATCGATGGTCGTTGTAATACACCCAATTTGTAACAAAAATCTAATATTAAAGTAACACATTAATTGCATTTAAGGCGGTTAACATAACCATTCCCTCCTTTCTATAACTGTACAATGGACCTTCTATTTAAAAGGAGACTGAGACCATCTTGGCTCTCCCCCTCTCTTGTAACATGCATTTTTAATATATAAGGAACAACCCGACTTTGCCCCGTTGGAGGTAGCTGCGACGTCACCTTCTCTTTTCCTCTTTCTTTTCCTACCGCTCTATTTCTTGGGCATGTCATATTCGGATTCAACACATGGTTTCAAAAACAATTCTGAAATTTCTAATGTGAAAAGCATTGTTGCATTGACATCTGAAATTGGCATCAAGTTTTGTGCAAGTGCAGATAAACTTTGCAGTGATATCATTCATCAAAACAAATCAAAGATATTAGGAAAATAAAACGGTCTAAAGCAGAATTCAAACTAATAACAAACTGTGATGATACTGCACGGCTACCACCATGCACCCGAATTCATCCGTCCAACGATATAAATAACGTAAGAAAAAATCAATGCACATGCCCGAAATTGAAGCGAAATATTTCGTACCAAAAGAAATTAAAGTTTCAAAAAGAAGAATCCGATCGCCGGATTAGCACAATTCAATATAAATTGTAAACTAAAACACCAGAACAATTAGAAAACA
>JXCR01140955.1:74979-86941 GCA_002079205.1 Phalaenopsis hybrid cultivar
ATATATATATATATATATATTATATTTTTTAATAGAGCACGTGATCCTCTCCCTCTCTATTTTTCTTCATCTCACCCCATCATTAATATATATATATAAATAGAGAGGGAGAGGATCACGTGCTCTATTAAAAAATATAATATATATATATATATATATTGTTTTCATAATAATATTATTATTTTAAAGCCTCCGCTCAATTTTTGCCGAACATCTTCTCCAAGCAAAATGAACGTCCTTCATAGATGAAATCGCCGTTCCGAACACACAAATGTGGTCCATTTTGTCATCCGATGTCATCTGGATAACTTTTTTTTCAATTGAGTATAAAATGATAATTCATATATTTTTTACCCGCTCGTGAAGTTGTAGCAAAATGAACGTCCCTCTATGCTGAAATTGACGTTTCGGACGCACTCGCGTGGTCCGTTTCGTTGTCCGGGGTCATCGAAACAAGCTTCCCTGAAGATCAGGCCAATTTGAGCCAATTTCGAGAGCGACGCAACGAATAATATCCGTTGACCAAATCAGAGATGTCCGATGAACAAAATGTTGACCGACCTTCGTCTAAGCGAAAGTCAAATTCTAGTAAAACGACCTCGGCTACGTGCCCCTCAACACGTACCAAAAAGGTCTCAGGTGGATGTCTGAACTATCGGATGTTACGAACAGGCCGTAAACTATCCCGAGTCAACAAGTGGACATCTTACACCCATGACATCCAAAAATTATTGCCAATAGCATGCAGTAATAAAAAACCATCTAGTCATCACCAAGTATGCTCGATGTACAAAGTTTTTAGATATTAATACATGTTTTATATATGGTTGTGAACCTGGTTCTACTTTTTAAGCAAAATAATTTTTATTTCATCTTTCATCTTTCTCCTTTCTTTATCAAACCCTTTATCATGTGTAGTTGAAGCTTATTCTTTGGAAAAAGAATTAGAAACTTTCTCCTCTTCAAGCTAAATCATGATTTAAACTTAGGGCTCGTTTGGGAGGGCCGGGTGTCTGTGGCGCGGTCATTAACCGCGGCTATTTGGTAAAGTTCACTGTTTGGTTCGTAGATTCACGGCACAAGTTTGACGAAGCTCAGAGAAAGCGGACCGCAGGATTAACCTCGCGGCCCAGCTTTCGCCCCGATGCTTTTACCCTTTACCCCCACATTCTTTCTCCTCTACCCTAGCTGCTTCCTCGCCGTCTCTCTCACGAATCCCCCACGCCTTCTTCTTTCCTAACCTCGAACGACCGATCTCAGGTATGACGAACCATTCTCTTCAATTGTTTTTGCGGGTTTATGCGTTTTTTGTGGCTTTGATGGCTTCTCCTCCTTTGGAGCTTTCCCGTTTCTGTCATTTTCATTCTTTCCTCTTTTTTTGTGGTGGATCTGGAGTTTCACGTAGGGTAGCTAAGTAATCCTTCTTGGTTTGTCACCTCTTTGATATTTCCTGTTGAATGCTTTGATCCTGACACATTAGAGTTCTATGTTTAATGCTTTGAAGAGTTCCTGACACACTAGTATTGCGATGATCTTATGTTATTCGTTGGCTCTGAATTGTTATTATGGTATTCTTAATGCCATGATTCTGGCACATTAGTATTGCGATGATTTTTGAGGCTATAATATGTGGTTGTGGGGAGTGAAATATTCATACATGTATCTCTAGATGGGTGTGCATGCATCTTCTTGAAGGTTTTGGTCAAAGAACAAGTAAAGTGGCAATGCTCCAATTTCATTCATATAACATCCATATGATTTGGGCCTATTGAAATCCATCCCAATCTCTGTTTAACTCGCTGGAGAGGATCAAGGGACCAAGATCATATGTAACTGAATTCAATTCTCATTTTGGGGCAAGTGGATCCACATTGAAGTCAACAATGGTTATGTTTTGATCTCACGAGTGAAGTTATCCTTTAAACATTTGCCTTCACTATTGTAGTTGAAGTTGAAGGTGAAGGTGGCACATTTGGATGACTTGATATTATGAACTTCAAACAAATACTCTTCTCATCTTCTTTCTCCTCTCTCTCATTTTCTTTCTCCTCTCAAAGAAATACCTTGCGATTTTGGACTTTGGTAATGAACTCCACTGCTTTTTTAATGTTACAATTGAAATTGGTTAACTATTGATGGAAGATTTCCATTTTAGCAGTCCTATTAATTAATTTATGTATGCACAGTTTAGTTTGCACACTTTAGGTGTTATGTTGTGATAAACTAAATTTAGATATGCACGGTTTACTTTTGATTGGTGCATTTACATACATTGCACACAATTCTTATGTACTTATATCTCTCACACCTAAAGTTTTATACTTACAAGCATATCATTTAATCCTTAACATCACATAAGAATCGAGTGATGTGTATGGATTGGTGGAATATTGAACTGTCATTAGGGGAGGTTCTGCGGTCTTCTTCTGCTTCTCCTACTTGAATACCTATTCACCAGGAGAAGAAGGATTCTTCTTTACTCCTAAAAATACATGTTAAGTTTTTGATCTCTAAATTTAAATATGAGTAGCAATTCTCTTATGAAAATTTGATATGGGGAGCACATTTGGGGTAAGCGGCTTTGGGTGGCCTCTCAATATTGCCTCTATAAAACCGTTGAGGAAAGTGCTAACCCTTTATACCATGACTGCACTTACATTGCAACCATTTGTTACTTGGCAGAGTATAAGGCATGTAATTTCTATTTTCCAATAACCTAATGATCATTTGCATGTTTCCAATGTCCATACTCTTCACAAGTTTGGCACTGCTTTGCTAACCTTTTTCAAAAAAGAATTCCCTCAAGCTGGAACAATCTTAACAATTGTTGGTTGTTTTATGCTCGTGGGGGCACCAGGATTCTAGTAAGCATGATGGCAACTCCCTTATCGCTATCATGGCTAATATTTCGGCATATCTTCACAAACTGGGTGGCTTGAAGCACTTTAAAGATTTTCTTACGTTCGCTCTGGCTTGGTGGAAAATTGAGGTTAACTCCCTTCCCAAACAACTTTTTTGCTGGCTGTGTAAGGTGCAGTTTTGTGTTTATCTGTTTTTGTGTATGTTGCGGGTTAGGTGTGTGCAGTTTTCTGTTTTTCTGTTTTATGTATGCTGCGGGTTAGTTGTGTAAAGTGTTGTTTTTTGTATGCTGCGAGTTTTCTGTGGCTTTTATATGTATGTGAATGTCGATGCATTTTTTTATGTCCTTTCATGAATTGGTTATGGGAGGGACTAATTTATGATTCAAACATATGTATCTTCCTCTTCATTGTTTTCATAAATTTGTTTGATTCCTTTCCCATGGATGTAGGTCATTTTGACCGAACCACGTAAATTATTTGGTGTCCTTATTTACATTTTCAAATTCATTATTTAAATTGTTTGTTTTTATTCAATCTAATGCAATAACCATAACTGTTTTGACTGTTATATCTTCTGAATTATGTAACGTGTTTATATCTACTCTTTTATTTGTTTAACAATGTTTAAATTCGTTATATTAATTCATCTTGAATGTTTTTTTTGTGATATTATTAGCATGGCTAATAAAAACAAAAATGTTGCCACTCCTGCACTTTGGGAGAAGGACACCAAATTAATATTTTGTGACCTATGCATATGTGAAATTGATAAGGGAAATAGACCAACGACATTTTTCAATAAGGAATGTTGGGATAACATCGTTACCATATTCAAGAAGACGACAGGTAGGGAATATGATAGGCTCCAATTGAAGAATAAATGAGACCAGCTTAAGAAAGATTGGAGACTGTGGAATGATTTGAAGCGTGGCTCCACTGAATTAGGATGGGATCCGGTGAATAAAACAATTGAGGCGTCAGAGGAGTGGTGGAAAGAAAGGCTTGTGGTAAGATATTATTGAGTCTTTTTTTTTTAATTTTAATAAGTTCTATTTTTTATTTCTAATAACCATTCATTCTCTTTTGCAGATTGCTCCTGTGGCAAAGAAGTTCATATTGGCTGGGATTGAACCAGAAATGGAGGGCAAGTTACAAATGATGTTTGGTGGGGTGGTAGCTACAGGGAAATATTCAGCTACCCCAAGCCAAACACTTTTTGAAACAACCCCCAAGAAAGTGGCAGTGGAATTATCAAATGATTCTGTAGAAATCCGTAGTGTTGAGCCACCTGAAATTCAATCCACCAACCGTGCGAAGCGCCCCCGGAACGAACGCAAGAGAAAGAGTGGACCTACATCTATGAGGGAGCAGCTCTCATACCTAGTTGACTCATCTATTGATGCCCCTCACAGAGTTCAAAAAACCTCAGTTCATGAAGCCATTGGACTTCTTGAAGAAGAACCAGAATTTACAGGGGATCGTGATCTTTTCTACTTTGTTGTAGACCTCTTTCGTGATTCCCTCCACCGAGACTTCTTCACAGCATTTAGCAAAGAGCGACGACTGTAATACATATGTTATTATTATTTTAACCATCGTGACTTGTGAATTTTAGCTCCTTATTAGTTCACATTGTGGTTGTTTATGATTTGATACTAGACCGATGCACTTCATTCCATCTATGATTACTCCTGATAGTAGACTTTTTCATTTGTGGTTGTTCGTCATTTTTATGAAACTGATTTAACTTCATTCCAAATGATGTTTAAGTTATTTGTTTTCCAATTATAGTTCATATGTCTGGTTGTTTTATTCTGTCATGGACCCAGAGGAAGTCTGACACCGACGTTGAAATGCAGTCATAAATATACTAGTGCATTACTATAATACGTATGTTGACCGTGAGCCGTGTTACACATCATCTCAGATTGGAGACAAATGGATGAGAGAAATGATTTCAAGACACCCAACAAGATTTCAAAACATCTTCTGCATGTCCCAGGACTTCACGGATCTTCTAAGACAATAGACCGTGAAGTATTGGGCATAACACTTTATATTTTATCACAGAACGAGTCAATGTGGGGAGCCATGCAATGCTTCCAACACTCATCTGAAACAATAAGCATATATTTCTCAGTTGATTTGAGTTCTCTTGTTAGTCTAGCACAAGCCATAATAAAACCCACAGATCAAACGTTTGCAAGAACGCCACTAGAGATTCGCAACGATGCCCGATACATGTCATATTTCAAGGTACACATTCATACTTCAAATAAATATTATTGGATTATATATTGAAATGATTTCACTTATTTTAAAGGGTTTCATCGGCGCAATCGATGGAACACACGTTCATGCTAGGATGTCGGATAACGAGAAAGTTGCATTTATCGATCGTTTCGGAACCACAACTCAAAATATCATGACAGTATGTGATTTTAACATGTGTTTTACATTTGCATTGGCTGGATGGGAGGGCAGCGCACATGATAGTAGAATTTTTAAAATTGCAACGAGAAATCCGAAGTACAATTTTCCTCACCCACCACATGGTTAGTTCCTTACTAATACAAGTAGATTTTTATTTTGTTTGCTCACCTAAAGTTTATAAGTTTTTAGAGAAGTACTTGTTTTTCTCTTTTGGTTCTTTTTAGATCTCGGAGTCGCCAACTTGCCTTTTTATATGTCGTAGTATAATTTCCCTATTTAAGTAAGTCTCCCTCTCGAACCAAATGAATGACTCGAAGAGGAGAGGAATCGAATAGTGAACTAATGTACTACAACAAATAGGCAAACAAATCAAAAAAGAAAAGAGACGAAAGACTTATATAGGGATAATCCTCATGTGATGGGTCGAGAGTATACATCCAAACAGAATCGGATTGAAGTACCTCGAAAAAAACAACATCCAGGAGTAAAATCTCTATATAAACTACCCGTAACCAGAGAACCAAAAAGAACATTTTTGTTCTGGGGTCAAAAGTTTCCCAGAGGAACGTATTCCTACTAGTTAATTACATCTCGGGGGATACCCAAGAAGACTCTCGATGGAAGGAGTTTTGCTTTATCATTATGAACATGGGGTATAGGTTATCAAAAGGTGATTATTTTGTATGGAACAGTCTCGATGCTTTGAAGCTCACGCTACACTATCGGGTGGAAAGTGAATCTCCCACGCCAAATGCGTAGTGGCTTCTCAACTCATGAAACCTACGAAATAACCATAAATCACTTCAACAGGGGTATCCCAATACGTCATAACACATCCAGATTGTAAGGGCAGAGGACAAATCGTCGTATCTCGAACAGGCGTCAGCTTATCGGCATCGGGCAGTCAAAGTGACACCAACAAAGTCAAAGGAGCAGAAATGACTCAACATGGGTAGTCAAAAGGCAAGAAAAGGTAATCCTAGGAGGTAGAGGTAGTCGATCGGGGTATCACGGACCCGTCATCCCAAACCACTAGGACCTTAAGTCTACCTGGTTGTGAAGGTAGTCGACCCAACACAACCTGAGATCCCCGTTCAGCAATCCGTGAATTGCATCATCCACGAGAACCTCGGTAGCCCTAAGGTCAAAGGAAGGAAACTCTATCCTATGACTACAAGCTTGGAGCTCTAAGAGGTGGGAAGCAAATAAAAAAAAAGAATAGGGGGAGAGAGCGTGAGCTGCCACGTGGAAAGGTATATATATTTTTTTTTAATTATATATTTTTTTATTATATCATAATATCATAATAAATATCTCCCCCATTTTAACCCGAATATGTCCTCGCAGCGACATGGGCATCGTTCTTGACTAAATTTGACGTTCCGGACGCATCAGCGCAGTCTGTCTCGTCATCTGGGGCCATTTGAACGAGCTCGCTGGTGATCGGGTCAATTCGAGTCAATTTTGTGCACGACGCGACGTATAAAATTTGTCGACACTCGTGACATCTAAAAATTGATGCCAACAAAGGACCCCCAACAAGTGTGTTGTGCCATTGAGGCACAGTGCATTTGTTGGCAGCATCTTTAAAAGAAAGTCTCTCCTGATGATCGAGGTGGCATCTCAAGAGGAGGCTAAAGGAAACTCCAACGAGGCTAGATAAACTGGATAGGGTACGGTCGAGGGTGTAGCTAGCTAGTCAAAACCGGTCAATTACAAAAATAGGTTCAGAGGTCATAAAGACATAACCTATAAAATAGGTCCAGAGGCCATAAAGACATAACCTAGGGAGGTGGTTCAGAGGTCGTAAAGGCATAACCACAGAAATAGGTTCAGGGGCCATAAAGGCATAACCTAGGAATGAGTTCAGAGGCCATAGAGGCATAACTCAAGCTAGTGGTTCAGAGGCCATAAAGGCATAACCATAAAAATAAGTTCAGAGGCCGTAAAGGCATAACCTACGAGGTGGTTCAGAGGTCGTAAAGGCATAACCACGGAAACAGGTTCAGAGACCATAAAGGCATAACCTATGAATGAGTTTAGAGGCTATAGAGGAATAACCCAAGCTAGTGGTTTAGATGCCGTAAAGGCATAACCACGAAAATAGGTTCAAAGGCCGCAAGGGCATAACCTAGGAGGTGGTTCAGAGGCTGTAAATGCATAACCACAGAAACAGGTTCAGAGGCCATAAAGGCATAACCTAGGAGGGTGGTTCAGAGGCCGTAGAGGCATAACCACATAAATAAGTTCAGAGGTCACAAAGACATAACCTAGAAAATAGGTTCAGAGTTCATAAAGGAATAACCTAGTAGGGTGGTTCGGAGGTCATAGAGGCATAACCATAGAAATAGGTTCAGAGGTCACAAAGAATAACCTAGAAAATAGGTTCAGAGGTCATAAAGGCATAACCTAAGAGGGTGGTTCAGAGGCCGCATAGGCATAACCACAAAAATAGGTTCAGAGGTCATAAAGACATAACTTAGAAAATAGGTTCAGAGGCCATAAAGGAATAACCTTAAAGGGTGGTTCAGAGGCCGCAGAGGCATAACTACAAAAATAGGTTCAGATGTCATAAAGACATAACCTAGAAAATAGGTTCAGATGCCATAAAGGCATAACTCTATGAATGAGTTCAGAGGACATAGAGACATAACTCAAGCTAGTGGTTCAGAGGTCGTAGAGGCATAACCACGAAAATAGGTTCAGATGTCACAAAGACATAACCTAGAAAATAGGTTCAGAGGCCCTAAAGGCATAACCTAAGTGGGTGGTTCAGAGGTCGCAGAGGCATAACCACAAAAATAGGTTCAGAGGTCATAAAGACATAACCTAGAAAATAGGTTCAGAGGCCATAAAGGCATAACCTATGAATGAGTTCAGAGGCCATAGAGGCATAACTCAAGCTAGTGGTTCAGAGGTAGGTTTAGAGGTCATAAAGACATAACCTAGAAAATAGGTTCAGAGGTCATAAAGGCATAACCTAAGAGGGTGGTTCAGAAGCCGCAGAGGCATAACCACAAAAATATGTTCAGAATTATCAAAAAGATTGGATGAATAGAACTTACCAACCCTATATATGATACTGCTACCAGAGATTTGGTAGAATGAATTTTGCTGGGGAATTGCTGTAGTATCTAAGAATGGTTTATCAAAACATAACTTTCCAACCACAAGGGTATGTTGCTCTCAGGTTAACCCAGAAAACATCCCTTGAAGGGGAAAACACCACACTCATTTGAAGTGAGTGGGAAGCTCTAATTCGAACCCATGCGGGGTGCTTAAAAGAATAGAGGTGGCGAGGAATGAAGCATAGCTTCCCGCACAAAAAGGTATCAATCAAATTTGACCTCGGACAATTGAGACACCTGAGAAAGGTTGGATAAAATAGAGTGTACCAACCAATTGGTGTCTAGCCATAAGGCAAAAACCAGAACATATCCCGTAAGAGGGAATACACCACGCTCATTTGAAGTGAGCGAGACAAGCATATCCGCATAAAGGTGCTGGGTTCGGACCCTATGTAGAAAATGTACTCAAAATAGAATGCTAGGAAAGGGCATTGCTTTCCTGGATAAGGCAAATATCAATCAAAATTGACTTCCATCAATTGATATATTGCAAAAGGTTAGCTATGCAAGATATGCTAACAATGGAATGCTTAATTATAAAGCTAAGCTCCAATCCTCTAAAAGAAGGTGTCTTCCACTCTTATTTATGATGAGCGGGGAAAATTATATCTACCATACTCATTTATAATGGGTGGGACACACTTGTTTGGATCCACTCAGAAAGAGGATAAGAGAAGTACTTAGTTTCTCTTACACTGATCACTGGTTGCGCCAAGTATAAGCCGCCCGTAGGACTTCCACTTTGCCTGCTTAGCAATTCAGAAATCAGTTTTAAGAGATTCTCAAGACCTCTCTTACGTGCAATGAAGCACAAAAAGTGGGTGTACGGTATATCGTACAACATGCTCACAAAGAAGGCTAGTCAACTTCGAAAGGAATGACTACCTGGATCTGAGGGCCAACACATGAAGCGTAAAGATGGTGGGTGGAGTGCCACACCAAAGGTAAAGTAGCTCTCGAAAGAAACATGCTACGACCTGAGGGTCGACGCATCAAGCGTAAATATGGTGAGTGGAAAGTCACACCAAAGGTAAGGCAACTCTCGAAAGAAACACGCTATAACCTGAGGGTCGACGCATCAAGCATAAAGATGGTGAGTGGTGTGCCACACCAAAGGTAAAGCATCTCTCGAAAGAAACACGCTATGACCTGAGGGTCAACGCATCAAGCATAGAGATGGTGAGCAGAATGCCACATCATAAATAAATATCAATTGGAATAGACTTTCGTCAACCCAGGCATTGCAAAAATTAGCTGGGCAATATACACTACCCAAAGAAATACTTAGTCGTCGGACTGAGCTAAAATCCTCTAAAGAGAATGCAGCTTCCATATCCATTTAAGACGAATAGGACAAGAATCTCTACCACGCTCATTTATAGTGAGTAGGCAAAGCTCGTTTGGACCTGCTCGAAGTGAGGCATCAAACAAAAAGATAAGAGAAGTGTTTGGCTTCTCTCAATATGATTACCGATTGCGCCAGGTATAAGCCGCCCGTAGGACTTCCACTTTGCCTGTTTAGCAATTCAAAAATCAGTTGTAAGAGATGCACAAGGCCTCTCTTGGGTGCCACATTTCATCCTAGACTATGCACGATCCCTCAATAGCTATAAGGAAATCATTACAAGCAGTTCAGATAGGAGACAAATATAAAGATGTAATTTTATTGCTCAAGAACTGAATGACAAAGTACATGAAGCTTTGAATAATCAATTTATGAGTAAAGTACATCAAATAAAGGACACATCTAAGCATAATATCTCTTCAAATATCACCCATTGATAGGGGGCATGGGGTGAGATCCGTCAGAGTCAATAAGCAAGTAGGCTCCTCCCTCGTAGACCTTCTCGATCACGAACGGTCCTTCCCATGTGAGCTCGAATTTCTCGTGGCTTCAACAACGAGATATAATCGGGCGTCGTAACACCAGTAACAAGTCTCCAACTATGAAGGTACGGGCTTAACAAGCTTTCCGTGGGCTCTAGCCATACAGGCCCGGTATAGTTCGAGGCTTTGTTGGGCTTGTAATCGCAACCCCTCCAAGCTGTCAAGCTCTTCTAACCTAATTCGGGTATTATCTTTGTTATCGACATTATTGCTAATAGTGATATGCAATGAAGGCAATTTAACTTCCAAAGGAAGGACTGCTTCAGACCCAAAGGTCAATGCGTATGGAGTAGAACTAGTGGGAGTACGGTATGTTGTACGATATGCCCACAAAGCCTCTGAGAGCTTCTCGTGCCACTCTTTCTTGTTGGTGTGGATAACTTTCTTGATAAGGCCATCTAAGGTTTTAATAAAAGCTTCAGCTAAGCCATTCACTCTCAGGTAATAGATCGTCGAATATCACCAATCGATGTGATGGGGCTGAGCAAATCTATTAATTTTAGTATTTTTGAAAGCCAACCCATTATCAAAGATGATACGTCGTGGCACACCAAATCTATAAACAATATTATTCTTAAGGAAATGCAGCCTTACTTCTCTTAGAGGGATAACTTTCGCCCATTTAGAGAAATAGTCAGTAATTGCAAGAATAAATCGATGTCCTCGAGAGGATGGTGGGTCAATAGGCCCCACAATATTGGTACCCCAGGCTTCAAAAGGCCATGATGCGACTGTCGGGTGTAGTATACTCGGGGGTTGATGAAGTACAGGGCTAAACACCTGGCATTGATGACACCGCTTGACATATTCAATGCAATCAAGGGTCATTGTAGGCCAATAATAACCAAGGCGTTTGATCATGATTTTCATTTTGGGACCCGACTGATGGGATCCACAGATGCCCTCATGGACCTCAGCCATTACTTTTTGGGCCTCATCATCCCCTACACATCGTAACCACATCTGCTCAAAGAAGCATCGATATAGAATATCGTTAATAATAGTAAACGAAAGCGCCCTCTTCTGAATCTGAGAGGCGAGGGAGCGATCATTAGGGAGAATTCCCCTTGTCAAGTATGCGATGATGGCTTGACGCCAATCATCAGATACTCTATCAGAAGTAGCCAAGACGACACCACCGTTATCTGAGGGCATGTCACCCGAAGGGCTAGAAATTGTGGATGACAAGGTTCTTCTTTCTCGGATCACAACTGTCACCGAATTTCCGTCAGGACTTGATATCTCTTTAGCCAATTTAGCAAGAGCATCGACCTTGCCATTAAGGGATCGAGGTATCCTAATAAGAGCAACCTCAGGAATGAGCTTCAACATTGTCATCACCTTCTCATTATAGGTTAGAAGCTCAGGCTTAAGGACCCTGTAGGTTCCTAAGATCTGGCTTATAATGAGCTGTGAATCACCATAAATCTTAATTCTTGTAATGTTCATTTGGATAGCCAACTCAAGTCCTAGAATTAAGCCTTCAGATTCAACAGTGTTATTCGTTGTTGACCTCACTTTTGGTTGAGGTCTAGAAAACTTCTTTAGTAGCTTAGGTCTAGCCATAGGACTTTCCTATTGACCAATCTTAGAAAACTAGAAAAGGTATCCTCACCATTAGAAATTCAAAATTCTTCTCTTTGCTCAACTTGA
>JXCR01140955.1:94773-105226 GCA_002079205.1 Phalaenopsis hybrid cultivar
GGTCTGTAATATTAGGAGCTTTCTACACATAAATCATTAGAGGAATTTCTGGGTAATAAAATTTTGAAATAAGTATAAAACTGAAATATTAAACAAGCACAATATTTCCTAACACAACCACAATACTAAACAATTAAAACTAAAATGCAAAATAAAAATCACATTACATTACAATTCACAGTACTACTCAACATCTATTAAACTACACATGCACATTTAACTATAATACTTACTTTATAACAAAAATTAAAATTATCCAAGTATACAGAATAATAAAAATGAAAGTTCAAATACACAAACATCCATTTCTATTACAAAATATCACATAAATAAAAATACAAACATAAGTACATTAATTTCATTTTATATCAAAATCTCAAGCTATATCTTCGTCTCCTTGTTCAGCAAGTGGATTCGGTTGATACTGAGTATATCGGGGGCACTCAAGAAATGTAACATCAGGCTCACCTCTGTAGTGGCGGGCCTGAGCTTCATAATAAGCTATCTCAAAATTTGAATGCATCTGCAGGTACTCACTATCATAATCGTGCCAGCGTTCTAAACCTACAATCCTTTCACTTATCAATTCTATGCTCTTCCGCTGCAAGGTCAACTCATTCATCAAATCAGTGAGAGCAAGGAGGAACTAGAAGGTGGAAGGTCATAACTTGTAGAGGGGACATCTCTACTAGTAGAAGGTTATTGACTTCTACTCTCAGTTCTCCATTTCTCATGGGATTCATAAGTCTTTAGATTAGTATTACTAATGGGTTTCATAGGATAAACTCATTCTTCATCTCCAAATTCTACTCCAGAAATTTTGTAAATTGCATAAATAAGTTCAGGGTGTCCTAGACCTCTGCTAGTCTCACTCCTCGCTGTAGTCAATATATTCTTAAGAATTATTCTCCCCATATTTATAGTTCTACTATTCTGAATACAGCAATTCAAAATAGCTCTGTCTCTAGTTACCTCACTATGGTGATAGGATAGTAACAGAGTAGAAGAAATGAAATAGTGTCACGCCTTAGAGGTGACATTCAGCATGGAAGCAGAAAAATTTACCCGTTCTCGCTGTTTTATCTTTCATGTTTATTTCCCATCAGTAAGAAAGTTGATCACATCATTGAGAGGGTCTTCCATCGTACTAAATGATTCACATTAGCAGCTATAAGAGTCTGGGACTTCATAAAAAGTGTTGATGTGGGTGGCAGTAACTCAACAGGGAATCTACGCACTTGAACGATTCCGTCATCAGAATAAATCGCATTGTCGTAGAATTCCATCACAACATTTGCATCTGCTTTATTGGTGGTGTAACAAAAGTTTTCCCACCTCCACTCGGCAATAACTCGTTCGATTTTTCCTCCCAAACTTTCAAAAACTCGATCTTGTATGCACTTCTTCCCTTTAAATATGGAAGTAAATTTTGTTTGAGCCATCGCATTAACGAAGCGATACTCGTCGAACTCAACTCTTCTCTTTTGTTGTGGAGTCATTTCAATCTAATCAAATTATAGAAAAATTCCAAAAATTACTTCAAATATGAAATCATGGCTTCCAATAGTAATTTTAAGAGTTCAACAATAAAATCCATGAATCTCTTTTCAAATTTTCTTCACATTCCCAAATTTTTTGGATCTCCTCAATGTGGAAGAAATTCATGTTCGAAATCAAATATTTTTAGCTTGGAGTGAAGCTCTTACCTAGAGATGATCAAATTCGGTGTCAAAAGGCCTTAAAATCGCCTTCTAATCCAAGATATCTCAAGCCCTAGGTCAAAAAATGACGTTTTTAGGAGGAAGGGGATAATGAATAGTGGCGGTTGACTAGTCAAAATTGCAGTTAAAGGTGTTTTTTGTGAGCTCGCAGTCGGCGGGGTCGATGGCATCGTAAGCGCGCTTAATTGGAATTTAAATCCTAAGCCTCGGGAAAATCCTCCTCAGGTCAGGCAAATATGAATGCAGTTATCTAGAACGGTCCTTAAGTATTCTGGAGACCCTATTAGTATATGCAGGAAAGTAAATATTGCAATTTTTAAATCTTGAATATATCAATCCTAAATTTTAATTATCTTGAATATTTTATTTAGGATTTTGTAGAAAATTACAATTTTAGGGTCCTTAATGAGCCTATGTTGTATCGTGAAATCCCAGATAAAACACAGAAAGAAAACAAGAAAAAACACATGAAGCCTGATGATATCGTGAAATCCCAGATAAATCACAAAAAAAACAAGGGAAACACATACAAGTGTAGACATGCAATATGATGCAAAAAACAAAGCAAGCCAAATCAAAACAATAAAACAGATCGGTGTCGTTGGGTCGGCAACATATCCCAGAAAAGAAAAAGGTGGTCAGACTCTGCATATACATGACCGGTCTTAATTATATACATCAATATAAAATGCATAATTAAGATACGGGGCACGAGCATGTGCTCCTGGTCCCCTCCATGTGGTTCCCGCGTCAAACGCCTCGGAGCCCATGCCCGTATCTTATTTCTGTTACTGGAGTTTTTTAGATTCTAAAAAGAACATAGTTAAAAGAAAAAAAACTCAATGCTGCATGAAAACAAGTGTCGGCGGGAAAGCTCACATGCAAATAATGTATCATGAGCCATGTCTTAAAAGTGAGGGAGCTTCCTCATAGAGGTACCTGCGTGTGTGCATAGATATGTATGACTCTCTGTAGAAAAACACCCTAACACACTTACACGCATGTGCAACATGCAGTCACACTACAAGCACAATGCAAAAGAAAGATGTCTAGCTAGGGCAACCAATCAACAGAGAACAATAACCAAACATCAAAAAGACTACCTAGCATCCTAAATCTTAGTCTAGCACACTATCTAACCAAAAAGTGCATCAATCTAATATCCAAGTGCGGGGTAAGTCTGAGTATAGTATGACTTTGACGGGGTAGCCATACCAGCCCCATCATAAAGATCTGAATGATCTAAACTGTGTCACGAGTTAGATATATTAAATCTTTAGCACAATCATACTTGTGTCAATCCCGAGGACTTAACTCGCATTGCTCATCGGGATCAACCTGGTAAGCAATGTTCGTTAAGGCATCGCGACCAACACGGGGTCACTCTCCTAACAAGTAGGGCAAGTCATCAAGAAATGGGCAAAAAGACAATCATGTAGAAAGCCCACATTGTGACTGCTCGACCGAAATACAGGGCAATCACAACGGGCTCCCAAAAAAGCTAACACATACCATACAAATGAATGCAATGATGTTACATGCAACATGACACATACAAACAGGATGTACAGGAAAAACATATTACCTATAAAGAGGAATTACACCTGACCGGGGACTTGTGGTGTCATGCAACTAACAGACACCAGCTACAAGTGAGTTTGCATCGAGTAAAAGGATACATATAAAGAGGAATTATGACCGACTTTTTTTTGTAATCGACAAATACAAGAATTTGATGACGCTACTAGAAGATTTAATTTCCAACAACAGTGTCCAAAGACTTGATCGTGACTTTATAGATGTGTCTAATTTGGCTAAGATGTATAATTATAATATTCAATAATGTTAAAGTCAAATTTGTCAATGCAAGTATAAGTATCGCTCAAGTAATATAGGGCTCTAATGGAGTCCTAGATATCGATCTCATAGGGANTATAATATAGGGCTCTAATGGAGTCCTGATATTGATCCCACAGGGAGTAAGTTTAGAACTACGAACTAAGAGTTTAGAAAAGTAATACTTTAATCACAACAATGAAGTTCAATTTGGTTATCTGTCACTAATAGGCAATTGAAATAAATATGTAATTTTAATTATTATTAGATAACTAAGTATACTAATGAAGGTACGAATGTGATATTCAATATATAAGAAATCATCCTTCTCCTTGTCAAGAAATTATAGTGAATGGATAAAGNAAATTACGGACTAAGACTTTAGAAAAGCAAGACTTTTATCACAACAACGACGATCAATTTGTTTATCTGTCACTAATAGGCAATTGAAATAAATAGATAACAAATAAGTAACTAATGATATAAAGTAGGGTTTAATTGTGATATTAAATATATAAGAAAGCTTCATTCTCCTTGTCAAGAAATTATAGTGAATTTGATAAAATGAATTAGTTCAATTTATATTGTGACAAATAGAAGCATATATATTTTTTACCCTTTGGTCCAGGCATAAAGAACATTGACTAATCCTATGCTTGGTTACTGATTCTGCGGCTAGGCTGGGAGGATACCGACTCTCACTTCGGAGCTCCAACGTTCCCCTCACCTGAGGGCTAACATCTACACATCAACACCCAAACGATAGGACCGAATTGGGGATTTTAGNGTACTAATCAACATCCATGATACTACACATGCAATTTTAACTACCAAACTAACTTTATAACAAAAATTAAAAATTATTCAAATATAACATAACAATAAAAATGAAAGTGCAAATACACAAAAACATCCATTTCTATTATAAAAGATTACAAAAATAAAAGTACAAGTACATCAATTTCATTCAGATATCAAAATCTCAAACTATGTCTTCGTCTCCTTGATCAGCAGGTGGATTGGGTTGATACTGAGTATATCGAGGGCATTCAGGAAAAGTAACATCAGGTTTACCTCTGTAGTTCCGGCCCTGAGCTTGGTAATAAGCTATCTCAAAATTTGAATGCCTCTGAAGGTACTCACTGTCATAATCATGTCAATGTTCTAAACCTCCAATCCTTTCATTTATTAATTCTATACTCTTTTACTACAAGGTCAACTCATTCATTCAATCAGTCAGAGAAGGGGAACTAGAAGGTGGAAAGTCATAACTTGTAGAGGGGACATCTCTACTAGTACAAGGTTCTTGACTCCTACTTCCAGTTCTCCATTTCTCATGGGATTCATAAGTCTTTAACTTTACTAATGGGTTTCATAGGGTAAACCCATTCACCTCCAGCTTCCACTCCAGAAGTTGGTAAAGTGCATAAATAAGGCCAGGATGTCCTAGACCTCCACTTGTTTTGCTCCTTTCCGTAGTCAATATATTCTTTAAAATAATTCTCCCCACATTTATATTTCTATTATTCTGAATACAGAAATTTAGAAAAGCTCTATCTCTAGTTACCTCACTATGTTGATAAGTCGGTAACAAAGTAGAGGAAATAAAATAGTGCCACACTTTAGAGGTGGCATTTAACATGGAAGCAGAAAAATTTACCCTTTCTCATTGCTTAATCTTCCACGTTCCTTTCCCATCAGTGAGAAAGTTGATCACATTGTTCAGGGGGTCTTCCATAGTACTAAAGGATTCATAATGGCAGTTATAAGAGTATGGGACTTTGTAAAAGGTGTTAATACGGGCGGCATTAAATTCAACAGGAAATCCCCGCACTTGAACAATTTCATCTTCAGAATAGAACACATTGGATAGAATTCTTTCACAATATTAGTAGCAGACTTATTGGTGGTGTAACAGAAGTTTTCCCAACTCCGCTCGGTAATAACTCGTTTAATTTCTCCTCCCAGACTCTTAAAAACTAGATCTTGTATACAATTCTTTCCTTTAAATACTGAAGTAAATCTTGATTGAGCCTTCGAATTGATGAAGCAAGACTTGTCGAACTCAAGTCGTCTCTTTTATCATGGAGCCATTTCAATCTAATCACAATCATAGAAAAATTCCAAAATATACTTCAAATATGCAAATAATGGCTTCCAGGAGTAATTCTAAGGTTCATCACTAAGTTCCATGAATTTCTTCCTAATATTTTCTTCACATTCTCAAATTTTTTGTATCTCCTCAATGTGGAAGAAATCCTTGGTGAAATTCAAATATTTTTAGTTTAGAGTGAAGCTCTTACTTAGAGATGATCAAATCCGGTGTCTAAATGCCTCGAAATCGCCTCTCAATCCAAGATCTCTCACGCCCTAGGTCAAAAATTGTGTTTTTCAAAGGAAGAGGATGATGAATAGTGGCAGTTGACTGGTCAAAATCGTGGTTAAAGGTGTTTTTTTTAGATCTCGTCGTCGGCGGCGTATTTGGCACCGTCAGCGCGCTCTACTGAAATTATATCCCAAGTCTCGGGAAAAGTTCACCATCGGCGGCTTCGAGGGCGTTGTCGGTGGCGTCGAGGGCACCGTCAGCGGGCTCTATTGATTTGGTTCAATTCCTGAATTTTTGTGATTTCGATCAATTTCAAGCCTTAGCGACATACATTCAATCATTATAGACATAATTTTAAGTGATTAATTGATGTACTTATCACAAATAAACTTTCACAACACAAAACATCACAATTATATTTAAATTCCAAGAGTTATAATATATGTTACATAACACACCTAAGTTTGGTATTTTCTCAACCTTAATACATTAATTCAGCATCGCAATCCAAGCCACAACACTCAAAACGCTGAAAACAAAACATCCTATGCTTAATCTCAACTATACAAAGATCTAAAAGCATAATTCTAAAGCAAAGCAAATGCAAAGTTCAAATCAAATTACATACATAGACAGACACGTGGCAATATAAATCTATTATTCTTCAGATTCCGTGCTAGATTCTCCTCTGAGATCACTCATTGATTGCACATGAACGAAGAGGTTATAGAAGGGAAAAATTCTTCAGTAGAATCCTCTTCTATCAATTTCATCCTCCTCATCAGCTGTATCAAACTATCTTCAAAATGTCCAGAGTGAGAAAAATGTTCTTTCATCCTCCAGTCTGGATGATCGAAGAAATTGGAGATATTATTAATTGCATTCATAAAATTTTGTACCTCCTTCTCCAATTTCTTGATTCTGCGCAGGATCACCAGAGTCTTGTCCGGAACTAAAGATTGAATCTGTATTGAAATATGAGATGATTGATCCACCATAATAGTCATGTCATTTTCATCTTCATAGGCTAGGAATATCTCAGTTGGGTCCAAAGGCTTCCAAGGTAGAAGTACATTTTTCTAATTTTCATAGGATACTTGGAATTGACTTCATAGTGAGAAAATTGTGGAAGGGTCTCCAAGCCCATAAGTTGATCCATGAATGATCAGGCCCAAAATCAACTTCACAATTATTGATCTAATATCGATCGGCAGTCTCATTTGGATGTAGTAATTCAGAATAGCACTTTCTTTAGAAACTTTACCGATCTTCATTGTCGGTAACAATTTTGCAAAAATGAAGAAGTCCCAGTGTTTCAAAGCGGGATTTAGGAGTGTCGTAGAAAAACTAACATACATATTTTCTCTCATTTCTCAGTCTTCAGCTTCGTCCGTTAAATATTAGTAAGTCTTATTCATCTGGTTTCTTGTCAGGACGAAGTTGGAATAATGGCAGACAGGAACGTTCTCGATCATATATAATTCATTGATCCGTGCAGGAGTAAAATTTATACATCTACCTCACACATAAATGACTCTCTGGTTGATTCCATGCAAATTTGCATAAAATTCCTTCACCACAGGAACAACCACGGTGGCGGTAATATAGCACAGCACTTCCCATCTTTTCCGCACTATCATCTCTTCAATAGCCATAGAGGGATTATTTAATCTATGATTTACGAATCTTTGTTCCTTGATTAATCTTTTCTTCATCAGTACCTTGTTGAAGATTCGTTGCGCTTCCGCACTAATGAACTTTCTCTAGTTGAACACTCGCATTCTGGGATTATCAGAGGAATTGGATGTCATAGGAATGAATTTGGTAGAGTTTCACTTCATTTTTGGGAGAAATATGAACTTAGAAATCTAATTTAGGAGTGTAAAAGGGCTAACTCCCGCCCAAAAACTGTCGAAAATCGCCATTCAAACTCTAGAAATCACCATCCCACTGGTCTCACCGTCAGCGGCGTTGAAGGCACCGTCGGCGAGCCTTCTGTATTTAATTTCCTGGACTCTCGGGAAAAACCATCTGTCGGTGGCGTTGATGGTGTTGTCGGCGCTCAAAGCAAAAATTGCACGGTTTTGCTCTGGTCCAAATGCTTTCCATTTTTTCTCTATGAATTTAATTTTTATGATGATTCAAGGGTAAATAAGAGTAGTAGAGTTCAATACTACCACCAACTAACGATAATTTCAAATAAAAGCTACTATAATCACAATAAAAATAAAGATAATTATGGGTTGCCTCCCATAAAGCGCTTGGTTTAGTTTCATCAGGCTGACCTATTCAGGTTGACTGATCATTAAAACCTCTTTAAATTTTGGTTTTTTACCCTCAAAATACGATTTTAATATGTGTATGTTTACTTTAAATCTATTTCCATTCTTCTGATCTTCATTTTCAACAGCTACATAAGCATAAACTTGAGTCACAGTAAAGGGTCATAACCAACGAGACTTCAATTTCCCAGGGAATAACTTCAACCTAGTATTGTAAAGCAAAACTTCTTGTCCTGGTTCAAAGTTCTTCTGGATAATCTTCTGATCTTGCCATAACTTTAGTTTCTCCTTATAAATTTTGTCGTTATCATAAGTTTTATTTCTTAATTCTTTCAATTCATTTAATTGTAACAATCTCTTTATACCAGCATCTTTCAAATTATAATTGAATTCTTTAATCGCCCAATATACTTTATTCTCTAATTCTAATATTAAGTGATAAGTCTTTTCAAAAATCAGTCTGTAAGGAGTCATTCCAATAGGAGTTTTATAAGCAGTCCTGTAAGCTCATAATGCGGTATCCAGTCTATTGGACCAATCTACTCTACTAGGGTTTACAGTTTTTTCAAGTATTTGTTTAATCTCTCTATTAGAAACTTCAACTAACCCACTGTTTGAGGATGATAGGCAGTAGAGATTCTATGAATAATATTGAACTTTTCTGCTAATCTCTGAATGTATTTATTCCAAAAATTGAATCCTTCATCAGTGATAATCATTCTAGGCATTCCGTATCTAGTGAAAATATTTTTCATTAAAAATCCTCCGTTAGTGATAATCATTCTTGGCATTCCGTATCTAGTGAAAATATTTTTCATTAAAAATCTTAAAACACTTTTAGCGTCACAATAAGGTAAAGCTTGTGCTTCAATCCACTTAGAAACGTAGTCTGACACTTTTAGCATCACAACGAGGTAAAGCTTGTGCTTCAATCCACTTAGAAATGTAGTCTACAGCTTACTTTTAGCGTCACAACGAGGTAAAGCTTGTGCTTCAATCCACTTTGAAATGTATTCTACTGCAACTAATATGTATAAGTTCTCAAATGAAGGAATAAATTGTCCCATGAAATTTAATCCCCAAACATCAAAGATCTCAACTTCTAACATGAAATTCAGAGGCCTGTCATTTCATTGAGATATATTGCCTACTCGTTGACATTGATCACAAGTTTTTATGTATTTATAAACATCCCGTCCCCAAACATCAAAGATCTCAACTTCCAATATGAAATTTAGAGGCATTTCATTTCTTCTAGCCAAACATCAAAGATCTCAACTTCTAACATGAAATTCAGAGGCATTTCATTTCTTCTAGATCCCATAAAATCTAATCCCTAAACGTCAAAGATCTCAACTTCTAACATGAAATTCAGAGGCATTTCATTTCTTCTAGATATATTTCCTACACGTTGACATTGATCACAGGTTTTTATGTATCTATAAACATCTCTAAGGATAGTAGGCTAACAAAATCTAGCTTGTAAAATTTTATAAGTAGTTTTATCAATCCCAAAATGTCCTCCAAATTCAGAATCATGACATTTCTAAATGATTAGATCAGTTTCTTCAAAAGGTGCACATCTCCTCATAATAAGATCCTTACATTGTTTATATAAATAAGACTCATCCCAAAAATATGTTTTCGCATCATGAATGAATTTTCTTTGTTGTTGCAGTGTCAGCATATGTGGTAAAATATCACTTACAATATAGTTAACAATATCAGCATACCATGGTATTTTCTACTCATTAATATTATAAAGTTGTTCATCAAGGAAATTGCTTGTAATTCATTGTCGGTGTCAGATAATTCATGGTTTACTAATCTCAACAAATGATCAGCAGTTTGATTATCAGTTCTCTTTCTATCTATAATCAGAAGATCAAATTCTTACATCAAAAGTATCCATCTAATTATCCTTAGTTTGACATCCTTCTTTTGCATCATATATTTAATAGCAGAGTGATCACTGTGCACAACACATTTAGCTTCAATTAAATAAGATCTAAATTTGTTTAAAGCATACACAATGGTCAGTAACTCTTTTTCAGTAATAGTATAGTTAATTTGTGCATCATTAAGAGTTTTACTAGTGTAGTATATAACTTTAAAAATTTTTTCATATCTTTGTCCAGGACAGCTCCAATAGCATAATCACTAACATCACACATTAATTCAAATGGTTTCTCTCAGTTATGTGAAACTATAATAGGGGTTGTGATTAATTTTTTCTTTAATAACTCAAAGGCATTTAAACAGCTTTCAGTAAATTCAAATTTCTTGTC